>CM059325.1:2606034-2661034 GCA_030340685.1 Protosalanx chinensis | reverse complement strand
GACTTCAACAACCAGCTGCTGGCCCCTGGGGGCAAGGGCATGTGGGGCAGCTGGGGCAAGGGCAGCAGCGGAGGCACGGGGGCCAAACCAGCCGGGGAACCAGGTGAGCCCCCCCCCCATCCTCCTCCTTCTACTCCATTCCCATCCTCCAGGAGACACTGCATGGTTTTGATGAAGCACATTGGTGGAGATCCAACTGTAAACTGTCGTGTGTGTGATGGTCCTCAGCACCCCCAGAGACAGGTGGTCGTCCTGCAGCCAGTAACAGGTTCTCAGCCCTGCAGCAGCCAGCCTCCTCCGGCCAGTCATCGGACGCTGACAGGAGACTGCCTCAGAGGTTAGACCACCTAGAAGAATCCAGTTCAAACCGGTCCCATCCTAAACTACCAAACTCACCAGCTGAGGTGTTGTGTTGAGAGCGCTTAACTGTCGCTGCTCTGTGTGGTTTAAATTCAGCCAACACACAGAGCCACAGTGAAGTATATCTCCTGAAATAAAACAGGAAGTCCGGTGTTAAGGCGTTGTCCTCATGATCGGAAGTTTTTGAGTTCGATTCCTGGCTGAAGCTGTGTGATGTTGTGTCCTTGGGCAAGGCACTTGACCCTACTTGCCTCAGGGGGAATGTCCCTGTACTTACTGTAAGTCGCTTTGGGAGGGTAACTCCCCCTCATCAGTCAGTGATCTGATTGTCTAACATCTAGCGAGCCTCCTGTCTAAACCCCCCCCCCCCCCTCCCCTCCTCTCCTCGTCCCCCACAGGAACAGCTCCAGTCGGGAGCGCTACGACCGCGCCCCCGAGCGCCTCGACCGCGGCTACGACCGCCGCGACGACCGCAGCGAGCGCGACCGGAACCGCCCCCAGGTCACCAAGCGCAGCTTCAGCCGGGAGACGGAGGGCCGCGGCGGCGACCGGGAGCAGCGCGGCGGAGGGGGAGGGCCCGACCCGGTCCGCCGTGTGGCCAGCATGACGGACGAGCGAGGCAGCAGAGAGCGAGCTCGCAGCAAAGAGAGCGGTGGGTCAATCACACCAGAGTTTTGTGAATGAATGAAGAACATTTTAGCAACGAGTGATGAAATGTGTCTTTGAAATGTTGATATGGCAAGAAAAGAGCCCAGTGCCATGTTGTGAGTTGTTCAGGCGGCCATTTTGAAGGTGTGTGTGTACATGTGGTTTGACAGTGAAGAGAGAGAGCGCCCCCACCCCTCCCCCTGTCCAGACCAAGCCTGCCTTGAGCGAAGAGGAGCTGGAAAAGAAGTCCACAGCCATCATCGAGGAGTACCTCCACATCAACGACATGAAGGTGCGCGCACACGCATGTTCTCACACACACACACACACACTGATCTCCCTAAACATACTTGCACACATCATATACGTGTTTCCTGGTGTCTTAACTCCCCCCTCCCTCCCTCCCCTGGCCTGCAGGAGGCGCTGCAGTGCGTCCAGGAGATGAACAGCGGCCAGCTGCTGTTTGTGTTTGTGCGGAACGGCATTGAGTCGACCCTGGAGCGCAGCCCCCTGGTCAGGGAGCACATGGGCCTCCTGCTGCACCAGCTCATCAAGGCTGGAACCCTCAGCTCCCAGCAGTACTACAAAGGGTGAGGGAGGGAAGTGGAGGTGGGAGGGTAAAGGATGAAGGGGGGTGGGAGGGTGGAGGTAGGAGAGTGGGGGTGGGAGTGTGGAGATTAGGGTAGGAGAGTTGGGGGTGGGAGAGTGGAGGGTGGAGGTGGGGGGTGGGAGGGTAGCCTGAAGTTTTGGTTCTAGTTCGGCCCATGTGCTTTTGGGACTGGACAGGGTTCGTTCAGAAGGCTGACTTTGTGGGTTGTGCAGGCTTTTGGAAGTCCTGGAGGTGGCGGAGGACATGGCCATTGACATCCCCCACATCTGGCTGTACCTGGCTGAGCTCATCACCCCCATGCTCCATGAAGGAGGCCTCCCTATGGGACAGCTCTTCAGGTGAGTCCCAGGCTTCTGGTGAGGCCTAATCTAACCTTAGTTTGATACTGGGAGCAACATGGATCACTTGACACTTGGCATCCTTTGACTAAACCTTGTCCTGGTGTTGACCCTTGACCCCTGCAGGGAGGTGACCAAGCCCTTGACCGCTCAGGGCACAGCTGGAGGCCTGCTGGTCCATATTCTCCAACTTCTCTGTAAAGCAATGGTGAGGCCTTGTGTTACTTCTCAATAAATATGTTTGAATTCCTACTTGAATTCATTGGTGTCAAACTCGTGCCATCGAGGGCCGAAAGGGTGGCAGGTTTTAACTAAGCATGACTTCAGGTGATTTCACCAAATAGAGAAACTCGTTAGTAATTATAAATAAATAAATAAATACTCATTTAGCAGATGCTTTTATCCAAAGCGACTTACAGTAAGTACAGGGACATTCCACCTGAGACAAGTAGGGTGAAGGGTGATGGCAGGAGTGTGACACCACTGCTTTCATTAGTACAGCATTGCCCCTAGAGAGGACAAGGGCAAGCTGTTTGAAATGACGGTCATTTCTTCCTGTCCAATCACGTTCTGTAACCCTCCTCCTCAGAGCCATAAGAAGGTGGGCGCCATGTGGAGGGAGGCGGGGCTTAACTGGAAGGACTTCCTGCCGGAGGACCAGGACGTCAACAAGTTTGTCACGGAAATGGTGAGGTCACGACATCTCTGGGTGACGTCCGTTTTAATCCGAGGTGGACGAGCGCCAAGCGATTCCTCCGAGAGTCAGATGAGATGAACCTGACACTGTGTGACCCCTGACCCCGTGCGTCTCCTTTCTCCTGTCCTGCAGGATGTAGAGTTCACCCTGGGGGAGGAGGTGGAGAGGAGCAGCATGAAGGCGCTCAGCCTGGAGGAGCTGACCCACCAGCTGGACAGACTGATCCAGGACCGGGCGGACAACCAGCGCATCTTCCACTGGGTCGAGGTGAGACGGACAGAGAGGGAGAGAGACCTTCTCGCCTCGTGTTCTTGGTTGTTGTGTTTCTCAAGGATGTAGATCCTGACTGTGTTGTGCTTCAGGCTAACCTGGACGAGCAGCAGATGTCCTCCAACGTGTTCGTAAGAGCCCTCATGACCTCTGTCTGCCAGTCAGCCATCCTCTGTGAGTAACCCTGCACCCATCTCTCTCTCTCTCCTCCCCCTCCTTCCCCCCTCTTGCTCTCTTTCGCTCCCCCCCTCTCTCACTCCCCCCCCTCTCTCTCTTTCTCATTCTCTCTCATTCCCCCCCTCTCTCTTTCTCTTTCTCTCCCCCCCTCCTGCATATACACATGAAACCCTGTCCCCTCGGGGGTTTGCCGTCCCTGTAGCGTGTCTGGTGTATGACCCTGTCCCCTCCGCAGGTGAGACCCCCTACAAGGTGGACGCTGCTCAGCTGGGCCAGAGGGCCAAGCTGCTGCGGAAGTACCTGAGTGACGAGCAGAAGGAGCTGCAGGCCCTGTACGCCCTGCAGGCTCTCATGGTGGAGATGGAGCAGCCTGCCAGTGAGTCACCCCCCTCCTCCCCCCCCTTTCCTCCTCCTTTTTCTCACTCCCCCTCCTCTTCGCCCTCTTCATCTACCTGTCCCTCCTCCTCCTCTCTTCTTTTCTATTCCTCCTCCCCCCCCTTTCCTCCTGTTCTTCTACCAGCTCCTCTTCTACCTCTCCCTCCTCCTCTCCTACCTCCTTCTCGTCTCGATCCTCCTCTTCTACCTCTTCCATTCCCGCCTCCTTCTCCCTCCTCCACCACCAGCACAGACCATCAGTCTCTTTGACAGTCCTAGTTCATGTGTTCCGAAGTAGCTCCGGAGGCCGTATTCTCAAAGTAGTAAAAACCTGCATGTTAATGTTTTTCTTCCTCTCTCTCTCGTCTCCAGCCTTGCTGCGGATTTTCTTTGACACGCTGTACGACGAGGACGTGATCAAAGAGGAGGCCTTCTACAAGTGGGAGTCCAGCAAAGACCCCGCAGAGCAGCAGGGCAAGGGCGTGGCCCTCAAGTCCGTCACCGCCTTCTTCACCTGGCTCCGCGAGGCTGAGGACGAATCGGACAACAGCTAGGACTTGGCCGCGCCCCTCCGGAACGACCTGAAGAGGATTTACAAAAAAATTAAAAATAAAAATACAACAAAAAAGATATATATATTGCTTCAACGGTTTTGATGATCCTTGAAAAGGGGTCCTGTTTGAAACGACAAAATCCTTCTGCGCAAACACAACAACAAAAGAATGGAGAAACTGGGAGAGATTGTACTACAGATCCATTATCTTTTCTTCTTTTTTTTTCTGTGCTTTATTTTGTTTTTGGAACTAAAATCTAATTGAGAAGCGAGTTAGCGTGCACCAGATCCTGATGAGCTGTTCATCTCGCCGTTCCCCTTCAGTGTTTCGGGCTTACCTCCCGTTTGAAAGGGCGCGTCATGATGCCGACAGCAACACCTCTTCAAGACGTTTCCCAAACCCGAGGAACTGACAAAAAGACAATCCCCAACAGACAACTCTCAAAAGCTGCTCACACATTTATATTTTTTGATTCCGTCGTGTCGATGAGACATGATGACATCATGTGTTGCGTGTGTGCGCGCGTGTGTGTGTGTGTATGGTCTACCTGATGCTCTTACCTGATTGGTTTGCTCTTTTTTGGGTGTTGAATGATTGGAGTGCGTTTCTTTAAAAAAATGGACACGCTGGGATCGTCCATGGACATTTCAGACGTAGAATGATTGGGGGTGGGGGGAGGGTCTTCTCCTAGCTTCCTGTAGACTTTGTGGGGACAGGATGATGGAGGAGGAGGAGAGGGGGGTGATGGACCTGTTGCTGCTTTGGGGAGGGGGCGCTCCATGCTTCCATAACGGCCACGCCCCGCCCCTCTACCCCCACACATACGTTTGCTTTGACATTTCTCCAACACTTCAAACTGACTTTGGGGTGGGAAAGGGATCGAGTGCCTGACAGGCCCTCCAACAAACCTGTAGTGCATTTTAGAAAGATTAAATCATTATTAAAACTTGAAAAAGCTATATAGATGAATCAACTTTTAAAAAGGCAACACAAAAAAAGCAAAGTTAACAGTTCAAATCCTAAAGGCCTTTTCTACTTGAGTAGAAATGCATTTTAGGACAGTTCTGTAAATAAGGAGTTCGGTTTTATTTTTCAAAATAAAAGTGCTAATGTAATGCCATGACATTTTTTTTTTTCTTTCTGAAACAGTGTTGGTTTCCTGTATTTATATTTCTCTCTCCTCGGCTAGCGGAAGGTGTTTGTAATTATCCACCGAAGTTATTGATTACAATTTAATTGAATGTGTAAATAATCTTTTTGCTTTTCTTTATTAAATATTTAATTAAGAAAAAGATTAATGCCTCTTTTCACATCTGAAACTGGAAAAGATAATAAAAGAACATTGCAAATAAATAAAAATAGTTCATACGCATGTGTTTTTTGGTGGGTGTGGTTACGCGGTAACAAGGCGGTGTAGAACCTCGTTCATCCAGGAGTTTTCCATTGTAGAAAAGGTTTCAGAGGTTGTCATCTGGACACTGTGGTCAAAATCAAGAAGTTTTGACTCCCATCCACAAATTACTTTCCCATCAGAATAGCTTCCGGATAAAAGTGTTCGGATGACTACTCTTCTGAACCTTTTCTGCAGCGTTTCACAGTAATGTAAGATTCTCTCACTCTGCTATTTAGCACAGGACAGAATGTCTCTGATGTCTCATTTGTCCTGTGGGAGGAGGGGTTGTCAGAGTAATGTGTCCTTGTCAGCCAATCACAGCATTGCATCCTGTTCCTGGACGTTGATGTGGTTCCAAGGTGTGTGGTGTGCTAACAGGGTATGTTGCTTCTTACACAGCACCCAGCATAGCTGCAGGAAGTAACCAGATAGTCCTGTTTGAGCTAACTTACAGGAATCATGGAAATGTGTATCCTTTATACTCCTGTGTACTGAAGATGTACAGGCAGGAATGTCCAGCTTTACACTTAGACTGTGATATGCTGTGTTCCCTGTGTATACCACACCCACAACTCTGTCTGTCCAGAGAGGAGCTAAAGGGGAGGGGCTCTACTCACTGGGTGAGTCTGGGTGTGATTTGACCTCTGCTGCTCCTCTGCAACTCTGGATCCAGATCAGTTCCATCATTTGTACCCCTCCCTCCTTCCTCTTGAAAGACTTTCCTACAAAGCTCATGTGATTGGCTACAATCGGAGCCCATTGTAATGTTCCTAGGATGGCTGTGTTGTCTGTTATCGGCTCATCTGGCCTGTAACAGGAGCTAGCCTCTCCGCTTTGACGATCTACAGTTTCGGTCTACTTGCTTTCACCTTTCACTGCCAGCTCGTTCTCAGACCCAGCTAACTGATTGGACGACAAATAGGGCATTGGTGCAGAGCATGTTTCTGTTATCTTCCAGGTGATGGGGGGGCCATGGGGGCGTTTGGGCCAATAAGATTCAGCGTCAGCCGAGCCTTTGGCGTGTGATTGGGTGGGAGTTTGACAGGTGATGATTTGGATGATGTAACTGAACCAGGACCCCCCCCCCCCCCTCTCTCTCTCTCTCTCTGCCACACACACGCCACCTCACCAAGAGATTGTTCCCGTTTGAGTCACTAGAGGGAGTTATCGCATTAGATATTTCTGCGTCGACACATCAGATGATTAGATTAGATAAACCTTTATTTGTCCTCCAGGGGTGGAAATTGCCGTTCACAACAGCAGCAGGGTAAAGTACAGCACACAGAGTTGCAGGGTAATAAAACACTAACAATAGGGGGGCACGATAAAGTCCAGTATAAAAACTAATAAGAAATAAGTAAGTTAAGTTGACATATAGACAGTTATGGCACTTGAGGAGAATTACAGGGTATTGCACGTAATAAAGACCACCACGGGGAATATTGCAGTTAATACAGAATATTGAATATCACACTTGATTGTGTGTGTGTGTGTTTGTGTGTGTGTGTGTGTGTACCTGAACTTTACACCTCGCGTGGCTTTGTGCGATTTCGCCATCAAGTCCCCTTATAATGGTTCCCTTGGTTATAGTGCAGAGAGCTCGTCAGGGTCGTGTGCAGAAACACCTTGATCTATGTCCCCCCTCGTGTTTACCTCCCTCACATAAACGCACGCTTCATCGCTGCAAACGCAATGCTTTATCAGTCATTAACTCGCTCAGAAAGCCGGTTAGCATCGACGTGCGCGTGGAAAGAGTTTTGGGGTCAGTTGTGCGCGAGCTGATCGCGCGGTGGGGGTCCGATGTTCCCTCTCGCTTTTAAAATGGCTTTGATCAGCTCAGCTCTACAGCTTGTTTATGGCTAATGCCGGCAAACATGGCTAATGTTCAGAGGTGCTGTCTTAGCATAGGCGCGCGTGTGCGTGCGTGTGTTTTAGAGATCATATTTATTATTAATGCGCTGGGATTAGGGAAAGCAACTATCAAATATGCATTGGTTATCTCTTTGGATATTCGAGTGCGAATTTTTGATCTGTTCTGTGAGACTTTAAAGCACTAGCCTAACATTTTTGTTTTACTATCCCAAGTTTAGAGAACACAGGGTGTGTTTGTGTGTGTGTGTGTGTGTGTGTGTGTGTGTGTACACAGGTCCTCCTGCCTTATCAGTCTTTTATGACATACTTGACAGCTGAGAGGGCTTGGTCAGATCGAATCTGTCTCTTCTGACCAGAGACAGTTCCTGTCCTTTCACAAGACATTAACATGGAGACCAAAAGACTGTCCAGTGTGTGCCTGTGTCTGTTATTGGGTTTGGGTTTGACCATTGCCAAAGGTAAGGAAAAGAACAATACTATAAAAAAGAAAATGGATATTTTCTAACAAGTTGTTTTTATTCAACTCTAACTCATCAGTTATTAAGTTAGTTAATCTCTTAATGTATTCAGAATGCACATGTTTCTTTAGTCAGAAGTAGAACTCTTTCATGGTTTAAGCTCGGATACTTTCCTTTAGAAGAAAAAATGACCTAACCTGAATCCAGCAGACGTCTCTGTCATTTCTCCTGCTGCTGTCTGACATCGACCAACAGAAAACCCTTAAGGAACTAATTTACGGTGTTCCCCCCTCAGTCCAACCACTAAAGAATGATTGTGCTGACTAAAGCCCAGGGCGTTATGTTCCAGTCAGCTCAGGAGATGAGGACATCCACACTGCAGTCCTCACTGTGTGGGGTAGAAGATGAAAGGGCAGACTTGTAGAGAGTAGCAGACTACAGGGTCTCCAGGGCTGGACCAAAGACCAGGCCACAGACTTCACTCAAACACACACACACATGCAGACACACACACTCACACAGACACACACACATGCAGACACACACACTCACACAGACACACACACATGCAGACACACAGACACACTCACACAGACACACACACACATGCAGACACACACACTCACACAGACACGCAGACATGCAGACACACACACTCACACAGACACACACACATGCAGACACACACACATGCAGACACACACACATGCAGACACACACACATGCAGACACACAGACACAGACACACACACATGCAGACACACAGACACAGACACACACACATGCAGACACACAGACACACTCACACAGACACACACACATGCAGACACACAGACACACTCACACAGACACAAACACATGCAGACACACACACAGACACACACACATGCAGACACATAGACACAGACACACACACATGCAGACACACAGACACACGAGCAGACACACACACTCACGCAGACACACACACTGAGAAATATCCCTGAAAGTAAAGCCCAGTATGTGCGGTGTTAAGCTCAATCTTTAAGATTGATTTAGGCTGTAGCTAAATAAATATATAGAAATATAGAAATACATGCTAATGTTTCCAATACTGTGTGTGTATATGTGTGTGTGTGTACGTGGGTGTGTTTGTGTGTTTGTTTGTGTGTCTGGCTCAGTGGAGGAAGAAAACCCAGAGTTCTGGAACTCGCAGGCCAGGAAGTCTTTGCAGTCCGTGTTAGACAGGAAGCTGAACACCAACGTGGCCAAGAACATCCTGCTGTTCCTAGGAGACGGTGAGTGACATCACCAGACCCCGCCCCCCTGCCTGCGGTCTAGGGCAGCGTCGTCTGACTGACTGTCTGTGTGTGTGGCAGGTATGGGCGTGACCACCATCACTGCTGCTCGTATCCTGAAAGGCCAGCTGAGGAACCAGACCGGAGAGGAGACCATCATGACCATGGATACCTTCCCACATGTGGGCCTGGCTAAGGTACACACACACACACACACAGCCATGTTGAATTGCCTGATCCACACACACACAGCCATGTTTATATGTATATGTATTATATGTATTATACTGTAAATCATCCACACACACATACACACTGCTCATCCACATACACTTATGCACCTACACATTGTTATTGTTTCCCCCCCCCCCCCCACACACACACACACACACACACACAGGCACACACACGCACACATGATTTCATAAATCATTGCTTTGATGCTCAGGGACCTCCTAATCCCAGGCAGGGATGTGTGTGTGTGGTATTGATATGCATACAGTATGTTGTGAGTTTGAGCTCATGCATACACATCAGCACTGTGTAGTGTACCTATTCCAAATGAATCTGATGTGATAGGATGCCTCCTACATATGCATGCGAGCCTCGAATAATATATTACATATACATATACAGTACATATTACACTTTAGATGTAGTGTGTGATACTATACTATGTGTGTGTGTGTGTGTATGTGTTTGTGTGCATGTGTGTGTGCGCGTGTCTGCATCTGTGTGCGTGTGTCTATGTGTGTGTCTGCGTGTGTGTGTGTTTCTGCGTGCGTGTCTATGTGTGTGTCTGCGTGTGTGTGTGTTTCTGCGTGCGTGTCTATGTGTGTGTCTGCATGTGTGTGTGTGTGTTTCTGCGTGCGTGTCTATGTGTGTGTCTGCATGTGTGTGTGTTTCTGCGTGCGTGTCTATGTGTGTGCCTGCGTGTGTGTGTGTTTCTGCGTGCATGTCTATGTGTGTGTCTGCATGTGTGTGTGTGTTTCTGCGTGCGTGTCTGTGTGTGTGTCTGCATGTGTGTGTGTGTGTTTCTGCGTGCGTGTCTATGTGTGTGTCTCTGTATGTGTGTGTGTTTCTGTGTGTGGTGTCTGTGTGTGGTCCGCAGACCTACACTGTAGACTTCCAGATCCCTGACAGTGCAGCCACAGCCACAGCCTACCTGTGCGGTGTGAAGACCAACCTGAACACGCTGGGCGTGAGTGCGGCCGCCCGCAACGGGATCTGCAAGACCCAGAAAGGCAACGAGGTCACCTCCATCCTCAAGTGGGCCAAAGATGCAGGTACTGATCAGTACAGGAACACAAGGAGTTAACTGTGCTGCTTTGAGGGATTTGAACAATACCGCCTTCCCCCTTTAATGAAACCGGTGGACAAGGAATACAAGCTTGGCTTTTAATATCGGTGCTCCTTATTGTCCTAGCCTCCTAGTTTCCTACCTTCCTGTTCTCCTACCTTCCTGTTCTCCTACCTTCCTACCTTGCTACTCTCCTCCCCTCCTTCTCTCCTCCTCTCCTCCCCTCCTCCTCTCCTCCCCTTCTCCTCCCCTCCTCCTCTCCCCCCTCCTCCTCTCCTCCCCTCCTCCTCTCCTCCCCTCCTCCCCTCCTCCTCCTCTCCCCCCCTCCTGCAGCCATGCTGATGCAGCACTAGGCGTAGCTTCACCTTGATTCCTCATGATGGTATCATGTTCTCATGTTATCAGGAGCAATAAAAACAGCGTAACTTCTGACCCCACGCCCCTGACCCCAGCACAGCAGACTGTGTGTGTGTGTGAGTGTGTGTGAGTGTGTGTGACTGACTGTGTGTGCGTGTGGAGATGGCGTTGAGGGGAGGGGCAGTCAAAAAGCAATAAAACTGATTAACTGCTTGCTATGCGCATAATAAACGTGCAGAAACTAATTTCAACACCATATAATTTGATCAATTGCATGCAGACACTCGACATTTTACATGTGCTACAAGCCTTGAAAGCCGGTGAGTGTGGTCAAAGGCTGATGAAATACTCTCCTCGGCTCCCTCCCTCCACCTTCAGCCTCTTCCTCATTTCTCTCTTCTTCTCAGGCAAATCAGTCGGCATCGTCACGACAACGCGGGTGCAGCATGCCACCCCTGCCGCTACCTATGCCCACAGCGCCAGCCGCAAGTGGTACAGTGATGCTGATATGCCCACCGCTGCCAAGAAAGATGGCTGCCTGGATATTGCCTCCCAGCTGCTCAATAACACAGATATCGATGTAGGAATCTGAACTCTGGAAACATGTTTGTAGGGTCTGAAGTCAGGAATGGCAGATACAGTCAAATACAATCTAAAATACTAAGAGGGAGATTCTTCTGTAGGTCTTTCTAAATATGAGTTTGTGTGTGTCTCTGCGTTTGTGTATGTGTGTCTCGGCGTTGTGTGTTTGTGTGTTTGCTTTTTTTGTGTGTGTGTGTGTCTGCATTGTGTGTGTGTGTGTCTGCATTGTGTGTGTTTGTCCAGGTCATTATTGGCGGGGGGAGGAAGTACATGACCTCAAAGGGCACAGTGGACCCTGAGTACCCCAGAGATCCGGCTTCCAGGGGCCAGAGAGAGGACGGGCGGGACCTTATCGCAGAGTGGCAACACATGAAATTGGGGAAGGTGGGTACACACACACACACACACAATGACGCACAGAAAATGACACACATAAACACGTACACCTTGTCACCCCAATAAAACACACACACTCAAAAACACATGTGGATGGTGAGTAACTATGCTACTACGAAAACAAGTGAGTCATCGGACAAATATCAAGCTACCTCCGCAATGTGACAGAACAGAACAAGGCAGGTCCCCGCGTGTTCACATACGTGTCCTCATGTTCACATATGTGTCCTCATGTTCACACACGTGTCCTCATGTTCACATACGTGTCCTCATGTTCACATACGTGTCCTCATGTTCACATACGCGTCCTCATGTTCACATACGCGTCCCCATGTTCACATACGTGTCCTCATGTTCACATACGTGTCCTCATGTTCACATATGCATCCTCATGTTCACATACGTGTCCTCATGTTCACATGCATGTCCTCCTATTCAAATACGTGTCCTCATGTTCACATACGTGTCCTTGTGTTGAATTACCTGTCCTCTTGTTAACACACGTGTCCTCATGTTGACATATGTGCCCTCTTGTTAACACGCGTGTCCTCATGTTCACATACGTGTCCTCGTGTTGACATACGTGTCCTCGCACCACAGGTAGCTCGTTACGTGTGGAACAGAACCGACTTTGATTCCGTCGACCCCGACACCACGGACTACCTGATGGGTGAGTAGTGTCTTTCAGCCTCAGAACCTTCTGGAACGTGGAACGTGAAGGCCACAGATCTTCCTGAGAGGGAACACGCGTGTCCTTGGTGTCTCAGCGGGCTGCAGCAGATGGTTGTCGTGTCCTTGTCTCTCGAGCTGTTTCTCGGTCTGCAGCGAAGGACGCTGCACAGGCGTGCTCATTTAAACCTGTTAGCCACGACGGTACAGCTGTAGCAGCGCAGCGTTAGCCAAACGACACCCTGCCCCCCCCCCCCCCCCCCCACCCCCCACCCCCCCCTCCCCCGTACTGTGATTCCCCATGAATCACACTACACGACTGAATCTCTCTTTTACTGTTTGATTATCTCACTGCTCCTGCAGTAACAGCCTCAGTCTCTCACATCAAGACTGAAACACATTCGTGGGTGTTTGGACGTGTGCACATTTACATACATATTCAGACATGTGTGTGTGTTCTTTAAGTGTACGTATTCTGTGTGTGTGTGTGTTGACGAGCATGTCGCCCCCCCCACCCCCCCCTTTTCCTCCCAGCTCTGTTTGAGCCTGGAGACCTGCGCTTTGACGTGGAGCGAGACCCCCGCATGGACCCCTCCATCGCCGAGACAACGGAGAAGGCTGTCCGCATCCTCCGCAGGAACCCCAGGGGCTTCTTCCTGCTGGTGGAAGGTGAGGCAGGGGTTGGTCCATCAAGCTGGGAAGGGGGTTGGTCCATTAACATGTCAATCAAGCTAGGAAGGGGGTTAGTCCATCAAGCTGTCAATCAAACTGGAACAGTCAAACTCAAAGTTAAGCCCACGCAGCCATCGATCAATCTGGTCCCTGTAACAGGGTGTTTGGTACAGCCAATCAAATCATCAATTCATATAAATCCCCTCAGACTAATCAATGTAAGACTTTCTATTGACAGACCAGATAAATTGATAGTCTGAACTATTGTTTTTTCAATAGTCATTTAGGTGCCCTTTGATTCTCTATTAGGCTCTATGTGTAGATTTGAGCGTAATAAACCATTTATTTGCCCCCCCCCCATCCTGTCGACTGGCACTGTTTCAGCCTGCGAATGAAGTGTGTAGTCGGGGCAGTGTGTGTTGCAGCGGTGTGTGTGCGGTAGATCTGGTGGAGGGACGCGTGTGTACAGTGTTTGTCGCAGTGTGATGGGTTGTGGTGCTAAACCTCAGGGAGACGCATCACTCCTCTGCCCCGGGCGCTCCCCCTCCCCCCTCCATCTCCTCCATCCCCACCCCCTCCATCCTCATCCCCACCCCCTCCCCCCTCCACCCCCTCCATCCCCACCCCCTCCATCCCCACCCCCTCCATCCTCATCCCCACCCCCTCTATCCCCACCCCTCCATCCTCATCCCCACCCCTTCCATCCCCACCCCCTCCCCCCTCCACCCCCTCCATCCCCACCCCCTCCATCCCCACCCCCTCCATCCTCATCCCCACCCCTTCCATCCCCACCCCCTCCATCCTCAACCCCACCCCCTCCATCCCTACCCCCTCCATCCCCACCCCCTCCATCCTCATCCCCACCCCTTCCATCCCCACCCCCTCCATCCTCAACCCCACCCCCTCCATCCCTACCCCCTCCATCCCCACCCCCTCCATCCCCACCCACCCCCTCCATCCCCCCACACCCACCCGCAGTCCTCATCCTCCCCCCCATTGAAGGACCTCAGAGGAATCTTGAACAATAGGCTTTAATATAACGTGCAGGGGGGTTCAAAATAAATGTGAACATATGGTGCACACACTCTCTGAGCTAGACCTCATTACCCGAAGGTTTGCACACAAACTCACACACACACACACACACAAACGCACTCACACACACTCACACACAAACTCAGACACACACACACTCACGCGCACACTCACACACGCGCACACTCACACACGAGAGAAAAGAAAAAGGTGTGAGAAAAGACAGCACATTTGAAGCACATTTCTATTAATCAATGAATTTCCTCTTAAAACCAGATTATTATATAATATTCTCTTATTTGAGCATCTGGTCGTTGGTTTCTCGTCTTTTTATTTTAACACGGTTTGCCTTTCATCTTGACCTAACTTCAGTGTATTTGTTAGAAACCGTCTTTTATAATGACAGGCACCACCTCCAGCCAATGGGTGACCAGCGTTGTGCTTGTCTCCTCCCTCTGCGAGGCAGGTGGGCGTATTGACCAAGGTCACCATGCCAGCAGAGCATCCATGGCCCTTCATGAGACGGTTGCCTTGGACGACGCTGTCGCTAAGGGCCTGGAACTGACAGATGAGAAAGAGACCCTCACCTTGGTTACGGCTGACCACTCCCATGCCTTCTCTTTTAACGGATATCCCTTCAGAGGGAACAGCATTCTGGGTAAGGAACGACCTTGTAAGAGAGGACCTTCCGACCTTAGACGCTACAATGGGTCATGACGCATTTTCCAACAAGACGCAGTGTCATAAACATGGAGAGCTAATGGGACACTGTGAGTGATTTGTTAGGTAAACCTTTTTGTCTTCACACAAGATGTAACGGAACAGTGGGAGGAGGCCATTTCTCTTGCTGCATTGATCCTATTGAAATTGATTGGGTCCCCAACACTCCGCACTGTAGATTCACACACACACAAACACACATCTCTCCCTTATCTCCTGCTCTGCTAGCTCATCCCCCCCCCCTTCCTTCCCCCTCCCCCCGCCTCCTTCCCCCCTCCCTCCTCTCTCCTCCCCCCCTCGCACATCCCTCCTCCTCCCTAGGGTGCCGTGGCAGTGATGTCATGGGAGGTGGCGGTGCAGGTCTCTGTGCTCGGCTGGTTCTGCCTGGCTCTCCGTCTGCCAGACGCCCGGCAGCAGCTTGACATTTTCCCTCCCCCCTGCCGTCATGGAGGGGGAAACAAACAGCCTCAGAGCACTTCCCCTCTCCTCTCCTCTCACCCCTCGCGGTCTTTCATGTCCTCCTCCTCTCCCCCCTCTCCCTTCCTCTTCCCTTCTTCTTCTCATCCTCTCGTAACGTCTGCCCCTCTCTCTCTCCCCTGCGCTCGTCTCCTTTCCCTTCCTCCTCTCTCTCTCTCTCTCTCTCTCTATATCGCTCACCCCCCCAGCTGGGTGATTAATAAGCCAGTGAAACACTGAGTACTTCATCAGCGGGGACTCTAGCTCATCTGGGGACTCAACAAGCTGCTCTCAGCCCTACCCACTCCACACACACACACACAGACACACACACACATAGACACACATAGACACACACAGACACACACACAGACACACACACACATAGACACACATAGACACACACAGACACACACACAGACACACACACAGACACACACACAGACACACACAGACACACACACACGTGGGAGGTGTACTTGCTTGTCTGTGCGTGTTCGTAGCACCTCAGTGTTGTTAACATGGCCTCGGCGTCCCCCTCTCTCCCAGGGAAGTCTCCACTCTGGGCCAAGGACGTTCTCCCCTTCACCACGCTCATGTACGGCAACGGGCCCGGGTACAAAGTAGTGGACAACAAGCGGCCGGACATCCGCAATGTCAACACAAGTAAGAAAGAAAAATCTTTAAGTCAGATGGCTTGGCGGGTTAAGGCATTGGCTTCATGAACGGAATGTTGTGAGTTCAAACCCCGGCTGTGGCTATGTGATGTTGTGTCCTTGGGCAAGGCACTTCACCCTACTTCCCTCAGGGATAATGTGCCCGTACTTAATGTAAGTTACTTTGGATAAAAGCGTCTGATAAATTTATTTATTGTATTTATTTATTATTTGAGTCATTTAAAAGCCTGTGTAGAGATCGGCCCCTGTCTTATCTTCCCTGGTCTGCTGTAACAGCCACTGAACAGCAAAGCTGTGCTGCGTTGTGATTGGTTTGCTTCCCTGGGTTCCACTGACTGATCAGAGGAAGCAGACAGGGTGGAAACGTTCAGCAGATGAGTCCGAGGGGAATCTTAACACACCCATCCTCTCTGCACGGAGCTCCAGGGAGCCGCTGTCTGTCATATCTGGTTCACCTCCCGCCCCAGCCCCCCCCCCCCCTCCGACAGTGAAATATTCTGCCTCACTAAGTCCACCTGTTTGATACATCCGCCTACATATTCCTCCTCCTTTTCCTCTCTCTCCGCCAGAGACGAAGGACTATGTCCAGCAGTCGGCGGTCCCTCTGGACACGGAGACCCACGGAGGGGAGGATGTGGCTGTTCTGGCTCGCGGGCCCATGGCCCACCTCTTCCAGGGCGTCCAGGAGCAGAGCTACATCGCCCATGCCCTGGCCTACGCTGCGTGCGTGGGGAAGGACCTGAGGCACTGCCAAGGGGGCCTGGTGCCCACCGAGGCCCCCCAGGGTAGCACCACCACCACTGGCAGGAACACGGCTTCTACCTGTGGGCCCCCAGGGGCCCTTCTGATGGTTGTACTGACAGCTGTGCTGGCTGGATGGCTGCACTGAGGAATGGATGGCGGGTGACAGAGAGACGGAATGAGCGAAAGTGTAAAATATTAAATCGGAATCTCATTTTTTATGTTTGTACTTTTAAAAGAGAATATATTTGCTATGTATGTGGATAATGTAATAAACTTTTTTTTTTTTTTACCTGAAATCAAATAAATAAATATAAATATTTGTATTTAATGGGCTCTTTTCACAAAAACAGTTCCAAGGCTAACAGTGACTGTTGAAAGTGAAGCTTCCCTCATCATTTTAGACCCCATCTTATTCCCCCCGACCCAATATCCGCATTCCTGATTGAGGAAGGGGCGTCTCTCTTTGATGACATTAGTACAGAGGGTCATTAATAATGCAAAATATTTAAAGATCACCTATTTTTGTCCCCATAATGACGGATTATGGTAATTATTTCCCACAGCTGTTGCGAGCTTTAGTCCATTAAGAGTGCTGTGACCCTTTTCGCGCTCCTCCTGGCCTCGAGCCGTCATTTTCTCCCCTGATAAAACCAACTATCCCGCGCGCGACCTGATTCTAAAACACTGCATTAGCGCTCTGTACGCTTGTCTGCCAAGACAAACGTAAAATGACCTTTTGTCAATTCGTATAAACTCAAACATATACCGTTTGACAAACTCAACATAGGCCTAATCCCTCGAGAACGTTTGTGTTCGTTGCCTTGTTGTAATGGCACATTGCTTTTGGGTGGAAGGCCACCCTCGATGCCGCTAACAGTTTTTTTTACCACCTGCAGCTTTACTCTCGAACCTCACGGAGCAACAGGCAGGTGTCCGGATCCACAGGTTTTCCCATGCAGGATCTCCCGAAGGCCATTTGGGGGCGATACAACCAAAGGAGACCGTCTCTGCGGCAGCCTGGGCCCTATTTGTGTGACTTCCGTTAGGCTTTGCCGCAACTTTGATGGCTTACGAATGCAGGGGCAGAAAGCGCAGTGGTGGGTGTGTTGGGTGTGTGGCGTGGGGTAAATATGTGCGGAACAGGAATAGAACTCCCATTACAGAGCTACAGAAAGGGGGAGAGCTATCTGCGAATTGCAGATGCTTACGTACATTAAGCTGCCAGAGGAAAATGTCTTACACCACAGGGGGAGAGAGACTTGAGTAAAGAATAATGTCATCTGTTGTCAACCGCATTCCATCCCGCGTGAGTTAATTATAATAAAGTGTCAAAGCCTGAGATGGTCAACATCCTCAAAGGTTACTTCTCCCTCAAACTCAGCCCTAATTGCTCCTCTGGTATACAGCTTAAAAAGTGAGTATTCGCATGAAGGGAGATAGCGATTTTTTTATAATCGACCCAAATGTTCCCTCGCTCGCAGGGCGGGAAAGGTAGCGAGCTACCGCGGCGGGGCCTAATTAGAATGCCCGTGCACCTGCTGGCTTTGTTTAGTTTGTCTTAATGCGTCAATTAGGCCCCCCTCTGCAAAATGTTCCACATGCAGAGGAACGGTCTGTACAGACGTGTGTGAGAGAGAGAGAGAGAGACAGAGAGAGACTGACCATGTATCTCAGTCTGCATGAATTGAAACGTCAATACTTCTGTCTCGCTGGCGTTCCGCATCGTGGAGATATCCAGTACTTGATAATTGCGAGGCATCAAAATGTCAACTTGCATTTCTCTGGGGTTCCCTGTCCATGGTGCTGAACAAACCTTTTAACGTTAGGCAGCGGTTCCGCGTTCCATCGTTGCATATGCGGATGGGTTTCTGGGTCAAAGTGTGATTTTGCACCATTTTCTGTCCTTGATATTGAACATGAGCCTCCCCCCCCTCCCCCCCCCCCCCGCGTTCGTAGTCGGTGAACGGATAATGGCAAGCTCGCGGGCACGTGGGTCAGCACTATGTTTAGCGTTAGGGTGGGCGTTTAAGTGCAGAAGAGAGAAGGTGGAGGATTTCATGCTTGCCTATATTTTTAAACAATGGGTCCTCTTAAATAGGCCACCTTAAAACGCCTCTGCCAGTTAAAGCTACTCAGATCACTACAGTTTGAACAAAATTCCATCAAAGTTTAGGAAATCCTTTCATTGCTGCCAAATGACTGTCACATATATGTTCTATGTTTGCTCCTTTCTGCCACAGTAAATTCTATGTTTGTAAACCTTGCATAGCGATTAAATGATTAATTCTGATTCTGGACTTGTTAAACTCTCGGCACATCAGGAATATGGAACTGTTGGCCTAATTGATACGTTGTTACCTTGTTATTTTTCTACCAGCGCTTGAAACACCACCTATTTTGGCAAAAGGTTGGTCCTAGAGTTGTGACGCCGTCCAATCAGATCCCATTCCGCTTTGATGGGGAGAAAAAAAAAAACAGCAAGGGGAGGTGATGCTATAAAGACCGCCTCAACGTGGGATTCTTGTATCACAACTCAACTGTTTCTAGCGCGGAACGGCGGCAAGGCGCGAGCAGAAAGCGGGGCTCAGTTACGAAAACACCGTGCTGGTGTGTCCACTGACGGCGACAGAGCGCGACAGACCCGGGGAACACCCCCCAACCCTACCACCACAAACCTCCCACCCCACCCCCCCCAACCTCTGAGCCAGACGCCAATGCCCCCTGCTGCCACGAGCGCCGTCCACTCTTCGCGGTTCTGAAAGCCCAATCCTTCCACTGGTGACGTGCGCTGATGAGTGTGAGAGAGCTGGTCCAGTCAGCATATCCATACAGACGCATGAAAAACAACAACTATGAATTTAAGACTCGTTAGATGAAAACTCCTTGAAGAAAAGTACTCTCTGCAAGACATTTAACCTGCCGAGGAATTCAAGAGACAAAGTCACAACGCAGAAGAGCCTGGACTTCCTCCCAACCTCGGCGTCACTCCACCCCGCGCGGCGGAGCCTCGGCGAACAGAGAAGTGAAAGGAGATCGATAGGGAGGAGCGAGGAGGAGGGAGGAAAAAAAAGCGGATTCGGCTGATGAGGTACGCTCAGGTTGTCCTTATTGCAGGCAGGAGAGGGGTTAAGACAGTGGGCTACAGAGTACAACAGAGAAATGGGTTGTGTCGCCTCCAAAACGCCAGTTGGTAAGAGTTATTCAAGAATGCAATGCAACTCGTAACATGCACGCTCGTGGTAGCCTGATTTTCGCTTTAATTTGTGCTGCACCTAAATGCGGGTGCCTTTGCGTGAATTTTCTGGCTTAAAGTACTGTGCACGAGATAAATGTTTCTAATGAGGTAAGCTGAGTCATGTATAGGTTTGAGCTAGCCTAATGTAGCCCCATTAAGGCAGTGGAACGTAAGTTTAGCCAATACGGTTGATTCTGCTATATAACCTGTTTTACGATCAGCGACCAAGTCTGACCAGATAACAGCTGGGGAACGTGCGCGAGCGGTAACCTCTTCTTTTTGAGAGGTTGCAGAAGAGGGCGGGAGAAGGTAAACATCGCGAGGCCGCGAGACCAGGTCTTTACACAGATTTTCCGGTGAGCGCGCGAGGTATAGCGAAGTGCCGTTTATGCAATTGAAGGATGCGGAGCTGAATGATTTTTTTTTTATGTTTGCGTGACAAGACTACATACACCAGGATGGTTTTGACCGTCTTTACCCAGTTTAGTTGCAAGGTAAGATTACATCATTTGTGATGTATAGCCTATCATTTGGCGCAGTACTATCTCATTTGACGCAATTGCACTCAATGAATCCTGGCGCGGGTGGGCTTAAAGTCAAATACAGGTTACGCGTTGCTTTATCAGTGTAAGTCACGTGCGTAAATTGATTACAAGCTTGAGGGTGTAAGTTTCACAAATGGTTAAGAAATACTCAGTTTAAAGCGTCATCGCCTGACGTGTCCATAGGCTTACTTCGTTGACAAGGCTGTGTTCCAGATTGTTTATCACAATCACACTGTCTGTCAGCCATCGTTACCCGTCAAAAGTCATCAACTTCCCTGTGTTCCGCTCGTGCCCCTCATATCATCCGTGTCGGCTTTGTGTTATTTTCATTAAACGGGGCCTTGCGGTTGCCATAAATCACACGCGCCCCACATTTTTCATGCATCAGAGCGCGCTCAACCCCACGAGACGCCACACCGGCTACATCCGCTTATCACTGAACGGATGGACGTGAAATACACCCTTCGTTTCCATTACCGAACAGACGTTGATTTATTCCTTATGCCTATAAATCTAGAACGCAGTACCTCATTTATTTGGTCGCGTTATTGCTGCTCGAGACACTTGATGATTCTAATGCTGTTGCCCTGTGTAAACAAAGTGTCATTGCAGGGTCGCCTTGTCACGGGCCTATTGTTTTCTAAAAGGAAGCATTGCGTTTCGAGCTGAAGTGAACGCTATATGCTTGTTCACGCAAGCAAGTCTAACCTAGTTCTTCAGACCGTCGGCGGAGACGGTGAAATAAAACAGCACCCACCTGTTAGAGAATGTATATAGGTCTACGTGACGTCGTCTCCGCTGGCCTTGACCTAATTAAGATAATTTCTTCACAAGTTTCAGAGAGTAAAGCTTGAAGGAGGGTAGGTGGCCATGGTCCATGATAACTGCTGTTTCCACGACAACGACAGAGAGAGAGAGAGAGGGAGAGGGAGAGGGGGGGGGCGTAAATACACTCGCTTGAAACAACAAACTAATTGAGCCTATATCTCACCACGCTAGATCTTAAACCAGAGATTAATATGAACTTAATACTGAACCTAATTAAAGACGTGGCAAATGAAAAAGACAGTCAGTGGATGATTGTGTGCAGGTGCGGTTGCTCCCGAGCCCTCACCACGTGAGACGCTGTTGACACCCTTACCGACCTCCATTAAAGGCCATGCCCTACTAGATAGCCAACAAGAACAGTATGGCATACTCTAAAATGGATCCTGAATCATATTTCCTTTAACAGTCTGTATGATTGCTCTCTAATTTGCTGTCTCCATAGGCCTAAACTCTTTTGATTGATATGCAATCACATGTGGATCATATGGCGTGTTCAAAGACGTAGGCTCGAGCTCAGCAGTAGTTGTGGACCAATTAGAAATAATAATATTGCCTGGTATATAATGCTAACAATAATCCTGTTAATCACAAACCACAAAGACGTAGGCTAAACTGCCGTTGTAACGACTGTCCAGGCATAAGCTCAATGCCGTCGTCATAGAAACATGAGGTCCCAGCATCATCGGCTGCACGAGCTTGAAGGTAACCTGAGCCACGTGCACAGCATGCAGGGCGCTATGAACCGAGCAAGCTGCACAGAACGTCAATCCTTGCGAAATATGAGCATTTTCTTGAAATGAGATGCTGACCTACAGAACCTTAAATCACACTACATTTCTGAGACGACAAGGGCTCGAGTGACAACACCAAGTCACCCACGGACTGTGAACCCGTTTACGGAGTACAGCGTACGTGCCCACTTATCACGTCTCCGAACAATACTTTCATTATGGCCGCAACCTAGATTTAAAGATACAATACACCTCAGGCATTTGATCTGACGCATCCAATTAAATGGCAGATATTGAAACCTTGCAGCGGCAACTTGAGCTCGCGCGCCAATGGACTAATGGAAGGTATTTCAATGAGGGGGGTGGGGGGGCCGGCTAGAACTTTTGACATCTTACTATAGACGGGTGTGGCAGAGTTCTTTCCGTACTCTGACTGTGAGAACCGGACGACGCATTGCAATTAAGATCCTCGAAATATGGCGTTGGCTGTTGTTGGGTTGAGCAAACAGGGGGGGGGGGGGGGGGTTAATGACGTTCAATGACGTTCTCTTTCACCCTATGTACCAATTAGGCAATCTGCATGCTAATTTCTAGACCATCTATCTCTTACCCTTTTTTAAATCCCTTATGCAAGCGCCTTGCCTGCATAACGTGGCATGCATGCTTATGGTCTTTGCACGAGAATGGACAGACTGACCGCGTGGCATCTCTCTCAATGTATACTGGAACTCAAAGCCAGTCGATAACACAGCACTCTGTCATTTGTGGTTGTGGGAAGATGGGCAATTAGGATCCCTGCGCCTCCTATAAAATACCTCTCAACAAATGGCTGCCATCTCGAGGCATGGCTGGCATGGTGTTGATGTGCATTTCTTTTTTCTTCAGTTTACCAGCCATTCTTTCCCTTCTGACAGTGGCGGCCGACGGTACGTTGCGCGTGGACTGGAGCGCGGCAAGCTCGCTGTCTAACCTCGCGCTCTTGGGGAACACGCGGACCAGCTTGGCGAGCAGACTCAGTCTCTGCCTCTGCCCGGAAACACTGGACTGTTCCGAGGTGCAGATTTTCTCCGTTTGTCCCCCCACCCCCCCCACCCTCCCCCCCAAAAATCAGGCCTTCATCCCATACGTAGCTGGCCTCACTTTCCCCCAGAAACCTGCGCTAGGCACCGGGAAAAAATGCGGAAGAAATTCATTTTTATTAGGGCAACCGTCATTTTGGTGGTAATGCTGCATTCGATTATCGCTCCTTCGCGCTGTTATGGATACGAATATCTTAAAAAGACAAAGACAAGAACAGAAAACGAATTCATAGGCGACCGACCTTTTTCCGTGTGTATTTGTGTGACACAGGCAATTTGATCCTGCCTAATATACCCACGGGGGCACTCAAATAATCAAAGACGATGGCAGGACTCTCGACTTTGAGTTCTCTTTCGTAGTAATTCGGGACGTGAAGCAGAAAATTATTTTCTCAACCTTTCCTGGTTTAATAATTACCTAATTAACCAAGCCGTCCTAGTCGTTAACGAGTGATTCCGCTTTGGTTTCTCTCCATTTTGGTTTTCATTAAATGTTCACCAGTTAGTTTTCTAATTATTCGCAAGTCATTCAACGTAATTAGCAATTTAAAAAAAAATCGTGCAGTATTCTAATATAACTCTCCATTGCACCCAATATAATGGTGCTTTTCGCCTGGGTCTAAATGTAATCCACCACCCAGAGCAGGTATGGACTGGAAAAGGTTGCCCTGAACTCGACACTCTGGTGCAGTTGATAATCTCAGTCTGTGTCACCATGTGCCTTTGCAGTCCCCGATGAACTGCAGCAGGGTAGCAGGAAACAGCATGGTGGAATCACAACAAGCAGACCCCCCCCCCAACGCCCCTCCCCATCCCCTCATCTCACATTTATTTTTCTCTTTCCAAATCATTTCGTTGGCCTAGAGGTTCCAGGCAATGCCTTGTGGACCCAGCGCGGTCCTGTCTCTGTTGAAGCTAGTTTGAAGGTAAATAAAAGTAAAGGGCCAATGCTGATGTAATTCACTAAAATCCGATGATGAATTCGTCTCGTCTCATTTATTCATCAATGCAGGGCCATCTGGATGTCGCGAGGAGCGAGCGCGTGGTGAGCGCGGGAAAACGATCAGCGCTGCCGTGATCGGTCTCTGTGAAATGCTCGCGTACTCGGATCGAATGCAGCTCGGTTGAAATGGGAGGGGGGGGGGGGGGGGGGGGCGGGTCTGAAAGAACGGCAGCGGACCAATTAGTCTTTCTCGCTTGCCGCTCGGTGGCCCACGGAGGTCCAGTATTGTCGACGACACGTGCTCATAGCCGTAGGATAGGCGCGGGTTTGGCGCGTGTCTCGCATTCTCTCCACGTCTGAAAAAGCATGCACGAGCCGCAAAAGCCTCGCTCTCTTTGTGTAACACCTTGGAGTCGCTGCAGGTTTTCAGCACGCGAAAAAGGAACACGAAGACTTGTTGTAACTACAGAACCTGAGGCGAGGTTGCAGAAGGAAGAAACGCGAAGCCTATTGTGGCCATCGATGTGGCGCATGTGACGTCATTAGCGAACCGCGGCCCGCGCATCCTGGGAGAACTCGTTCCATGGTGACCGGTTGCTATAGAAATGGTCCGTTAATGGAAAGTTGAGCGACGGAGATCCGTTTTGTCGCGTAGCATAGGCACAGGTGCGAGAAAAAAAGAGGGAGCGAGAGAGAGAGAGAGATTGAGCGAAAGAGAGAGAGAGAGCAGAGAAAAGAGAGAGCAGAGAGAGAGCAGAGGGAGAGAGAGAGAGAGCAGAGGGAGAGAGAGAGAGAGAGCAGAGAGAGAGAGCAGAGAGAGAGAGCAGATAAAGAGAGAGCAGAGGGAGAGAGAGAGAGCAGAGAGAGAGAGCAGAGAGAGAGAGCAGAGAGAGAGAGCAGAGAGAGAGAGCAGAGAGAGAGAGAGCAGAGGGAGAGAGAGAGAGAGAGAGAGAAAGAGCATAGAGAGAGGAGAGAGAGAGCAGAGAGAGATACAGCGACAGGTCGACAAGAAGAAACAGCGACGTGGCATGATAATGAAAGGAGACTCAATGTGCATCCTATTTTCCATGGAAAAGCTCCTCATTTGCGACAAAACAAGGGGCGTTGTCACGGATGAGGGATCTCTGGTATTCTATTTCACTGATTTATTATGTCTTGATTTTTTTTATTGTTGCATGTACCGTTGCTGACTGTTCTGTATGGTGTATTATGTGCGCGTGTGTATTTGTATCTGTACGTGTGCGCACAAATGATATTCAGTTACATTGAATCCCTGGCGGATAAGTATCATCCGAAGGGCTACATTCCATTTCATTATTACAACTGTAAGCGTTTGTAGGAGATCGGTCCACGGTCATAGACCGGAGGGCATTTGCCTTGCCCCTGGCAAGCTACGATCTCCTCACAATTGGGGCAACGATGGTCAATGTTTTAGTGCTTTAAAAAAAAGCGGAAAAAACACAAAACATTGAGTTCTACAATCTTAAATTATGGCCTTGTGTAAGAGTAAAAGCTTTATAATTAGAGTAATCACTGTAAGTTAATGTCTATTCGCTCGGGGGTTGTTATAGTCAGACCTATAGGAAACCTGTAGCGACCTGGAGGTACCGGCTGATTCAACAGAGCTTCACTCCAGCAGACATGAGGAAGGGGGAAAATATGAGGAACAACATCGACATGGCGGATGTTCGTTCTCCGTTCCCATTTTGGTTTTGCATTTTCCTCCAGGAATCAGTTTTTCCACTTAGCTTATATGCCTCAGATATGTTCCCGCCACGAGCCCGGTCATTTATGATGAAATGGGCTCACGTGAAGGACATGATTGCTTCTCACTGAACTATACAGATACACGTTAAGACGGAAGACGGAATATTGGACCGTGTGGCCCTTAGCAGTATTGTAATACGCAAATAGTAGTATTTTTTTGTCTAATAGTAGGATTAGAGTATTGGCGATAAACGCCGCGTCTCACGTAGCCAACGGACGTGTCTGTATGTGTCCGGGGCGCGCGCTCACGCTCGTGCTGCGTGTCTGAAGGACACAAGCGACCCAAGCCATCTTATTATCTGAAGTCTGATGCCGCAAAAGCAATCTCCGTTCCTTATCCCCCCCTCTGTCTCTTTCTCTCTCTCTCTATTTCTCGATGTGTCTTTCTATCTTTCTCTCTTTCTTGCACTCTCTTTCTATATCTCATTCTCTCATTCAGTAGGGCAGTAGGCTAGCAGAGAGCGGACACGGAAAATAGATGGGGGGGGGGGGGGGGGGGGGGGGGGGGTGGAGCTGTTAATGGTGGCGTAAAACCTCCATAGACCCGGGGGCACGTGAAACACGAGGCCGTGTCACGTCTCTTCCGACATTCTCCTCGGTGAATCAGTGAGCCCCGTGCGGGGCGACAGGGATTATCTCGCCTCTCAGTTGAGACTTCACACATCCCGGCAGTGCTCTGGTGCTCGCTTTGCCAGTCCTGCTGCCGCAGCGGTGTATTTTTACTTTGGGGGGGGGGGGGGGGGTATTTTTGGTATTTAGTTCGCGACACTATCTGTGCCGGTAGGCTGGGATAAAGCGAGACGACCCTTATGAATAAGCAATACTCCAACGTCACAAGGCGTGCCGTTTTACTGTTGACATCTTTAACAATAGCCTGTGCCTGATTCATGTGCTTAGGAAAGCTATGGAATAGGCAAGATGACGAACAAAAGCACGTTGATACTTGATCCTGTCTGTGGTGTAACATTACAGGATGGACTGATTGGACGAAGGGAGGGGGGTTCCTGGGTCGAGTCTTTGTCAGGTCATAGGCACAATCAAAACACGTGTGTGGCTGTGTGGCAGGCTTTTACATGAACTCTAGTTATTGTATGAAGTTATTGTAAAAAAAAAAAAAGGACAGACAGAATAAGGATAATCTTCAAAATCACGTTGCTGTTATTTTACAATGCAATCATTTCTTGGCAAAGTACAACAACTTGTATACATTTACATTTATTCATTTAGCAGACGCTTTTATCCAAAGCGACTTAGAAGAGAGAGCTTTTACAAAGAGCATCAGTCATTGAGCATAGCAAAGTGATAGACCCCAAACACAGTGGGTTTTTTAGATCGTGAATCATACATCATGAGAACCAATAAGTGCCAAGGGAAGAACTATAAATGTATAACACAACGATTGTGAACATAAAGCAAGAGATACAACAACAACACTGGCAAGTCACCATATGGGGACCAACAAATAGTTCTAAACAACATTAGATTATGTGAAGTGCCATACTATTCCTAAATGCCATTAAATTCTCTAAATAAGTGAGTTTTAAGCCTTCTTTTGAAGGTGAGAAGGCAGTCTGTGCTTCTGATGGAGGTGGGGAGTTGATTCCACCATTGGGGAGCCAGGCAGTGGAAGAGTTTGTGTTGTGTTGTGTTTGTGTTGTATAGACTAAAGGATGAACTAAACACAGTATTGTTCGTGTCAATCCTGTGAGTTTGGCCATGAAAATGTTTTTGTGTGTGTGTTCACAGGTAAATGTTGAAGACACCGTCGAAATGTTACCAAAATCGAGAAGAGCGCTTACCATTCAAGAGATTGCGGCATTAGCCAGATCGTCTTTACACGGTAATTAAAACAACATACATACGACACCAAAACAACACTATTTCTAACACTGTCCCCTTTACACAAACCCACAATTTCCTTTCTTCCTATACCATACGAATAAGTCCTGTGACCCTTGAACTCTGACCCCTCAGGCATCTCCCAGGTGGTGAAGGAACATGTGACTAGGCCCACAGGTATGGCCCAGGGGCGCGTGGCTCACCTCATAGAGTGGAAGGGCTGGTGTAAACCCACCGACAACCCCCCCGCCCTGGAGTCCGATTTCAACAACTACTCCGACCTCACCGAGGGAGAGCAAGAGGCGCGCTTCGCAGCAGGTAGCCATCTTGTTCCCTTCTGAACGTTTGTTATTGCTGTGACTAACTTTATTTACTAAGGTGAGTCGATGGCTTGAGGAATAGATCGGGTGACTCACAGCGACCCCTGATCTGCTTCTGTTGTCAAACACGAAGACCAAAGTTGGATTAATCGTCCCCCCGTCTGTCTGTCTCTCTCTCTCTCCGTCTCCCTCCCTCTCTGCCTCCAAACAGTTCCCGGAGCTTCCTCTCTTTGTTCTTCCATGTGTCTCCCACTTTGACTCTGTCCTCCTCCTCTTTCTGCCCCTCCCTCCCCTCTCTATCTCTCGCTCCATTCTTTCGCCGGCTCCCTGCAATGCAGACGCTCAAGGTTAATTTGCACAGTGAGGTTCCTGCTCCTGGCTGTAGTCGCCGTGTGGCGTGACTGAGCCTTTTTTCCCTTCTGCACGTCCCCTTCTGCTCTGCTGTCCCCCTGCCCTAACTCCCCCCTGCCCCCCTTCCTTGTTTCATCTCGCCACCCTTCCTCTCATCCTGCCGCCTTGTCCCTTTCCCTGTCTCCGACGTCATGTCCGAAGGTGAACGTTGCAGAGGAAGTCCGTTTGTCTGTAGTGTTCGCTGTTATTTCCCGTGTCGTTCTCAAGGTATCATCACTGCAGGTTCACTGTTCAAGAGAACTGTTCAGTGGGTTGACATGACCCTTCATTCGTGATAGCGGATCAGATCAGGGAGTTCGGCTCTCTTTAGGCAACAGTGTAAGTTGCCTCTACCAGCTAAGGGATGTATAATAGCGTGCCTGCCTTCTCTGCTGTGTATACGCTTGTTCTGAGCGTACAGGTTCAACGTCAGCAACATTAAAACATGTTTGATGGTTCCAGCATGTAGGATGGAGGAGTGTAGCTACCTGTGCGCTTGTGATAGAGAGAGCTGGATTGTAGACACTGGGTCCAGGTGGAATGGTTCTATTGATGAGCAAGCCTGTGCCAAGGCAGATACACACACACACACACATATACACACACGCACATACATACACACACACACACACACACACATGCTGGATTCCTCCCAGTCAATTCTACAGAGTGGTTCCTCCTCCTACAGGAGTCTGGCTCACAGCCCTGACTGCTATGGAGAGGGGCTTATGTCACCCTGCAGAGAGAGAGCGCGTGTGTAGAGGAAGCAGTGTGCGTCTGTGTGCGTGTGAGTCAGGGTGTTAAATTGTGCGTCCGTGAGAGAAATGGGTACGTGAGAGAGTGAAATAAGAGAAGAGGAAAGAGATTCAGAGAGAAGGGGAGATACTGCGAATGGGAGTCAGAGAGAGAGAGAGGTGCGATAGAGGCAGAGAGAAGGGGAGATACTGCGAATGGGAGTCAGAGAGAGAAAGAGAGAGAGAGAGGTGCGATAGAGGCTGAGAGAAGGGGAGATACTGCGAATGGGAGTCACGGAGAGAAAGAGAGAGAGAGAGGTGAGATAGAGGCTGAGAGAAGGGGAGATACTGCGAATGGGAGTCAGAGAGAGAAGGAGAGAGAGAGGTGCGATAGAGGCAGAGAGAAGGGGAGATACTGCGAATGGGAGTCACGGAGAGAAAGAGAGAGAGAGAGGTGAGATAGAGGCTGAGAGAAGGGGAGATACTGCGAATGGGAGTCAGAGAGAGAAGGAGAGAGAGAGGTGCGATAGAGGCAGAGAGAAGGGGAGATACTGCGAATGGGAGTCAGTGAGAGGTAGAGAGAGAGAGGTGAGATAGAGGCAGAGAGAAGGGGAGATACTGCGAATGGGAGTCAGAGAGAGAAAGAGAGAGAGAGAGAGGTGAGATAGAGGCAGAGAGAAGGGGAGATACTGCGAATGGGAGTCAGTGAGAGAAAGAGAGAGAGAGGTGAGATAGAGGCAGAGAGAAGGGGAGATACTGCGAATGGGAGTCAGTGAGAGAAAGAGAGAGAGAGAGAGGTGAGATAGAGGCAGAGAGAAGGGGAGATACTGCGAATGGGAGTCAGTGAGAGAAAGAGAGAGAGGTGAGATAGAGGCAGAGAGAAGGGGAGATACTGCGAATGGGAGTCAGAGAGAGAAAGAGAGAGAGAGGTGCGATAGAGGCAGAGAGATGGGGAGATACTGCGAATGGGAGTCAGAGAGAGAAAGAGAGAGAGAGGTGCGATAGAGGCAGAGAGAAGGGGAGATACTGCGAATGGGAGTCAGAGAGAGAAGGAGAGGCAGAGGCTGGAAAACAGAAGAAGACAAGTGAGGGGGGGGGGGAGGAGGAGGAGTAGGGTTTTGGTTCCCGGTTCGGCAGGGTTCCAGGTTTACAGGGGTTACTCTGGAGTGGAATCGACCAGTCCTGGGAGTGTTCCGGGTCTGAACAGGACTGGGAGCTGAGCCAACACACATACACACACAGACACACACACACAGACGCACACACAGACACACACCAGATATCCTGCAGATACCAGAACCATCAGTCAGAGAGCGATGGTGTGTGTGTACAGCATGCAGGCATGCGTGTATACGTGTGCGTGCACGCGCGCGTGTGTGTACGTGGGTGTGTGTGATTGTTTGATCGCTCATGTCTGCAGGTGAGATATTGAAGGTTTTCTAATGGATTTGAGGGAGGAGTGGGGTGAAGGAGCGAGCGAGGCAAAGAAACAGGAAGAGAGAGCGGGGCAGAGATAGAGGGAGAGCGAGGAAGCGATGGAGGGAGAGCGAGGCAGAGATACAGGGAGAGGGGATCCTCTGAGGTGTCTCAGGACAGTGTCGCGTGTGAAAGCTGAGCTCAGGATCGACGGTGGTGGGAGATGAACGAAAGAATCGATCGCCGAGCGAGATGACACATGAATGCATAACATGCGCAGCAGAGATCCAGAGAGAGAGGCAGGGAGAGAGAGAGACAGGGAGAGACAGGGAGAGAGAGAGAGAGCGGAGGATGGAGCGAGAAGGAGACTGAATTGCAAACAAGAGGGAGAACGAGTAGAGGAAGGCAAGTGACAGTGAGAGAGAGGGAGCGTGGAGCGACGCTGATGGGAAAAAGCAGTGAGAAGGAATGGGAGGAGAATACAAAAGAGAAGGGATGAATGAGGGGAGAGGAGAGGTAGAAGAAGGAATGACAAGTTAAATAGCAGATAGAGAGAGAGAGTGAGAGGGTTCCGGTCAAGGCTCTGCACTCTCCTTCAGTCAAGAAAGAGGGAGAGAGAGGGAGAGGGGGTTCTGGTCAAGGCTCTGCACTCTCCTTCAGTCAAGAAAGAGGGAGAGAGAGGGAGAGTGAGAGAGAGAGAGTGTTTGCTGACTGGCTGTTGCAGATGATTGAAGGTGACTGGTCAGTATCTTCCTCTAAAACACTGACTCTGTCACATGCTGAGTCACCTTAGCCAGGGAGAAACCAATAGCCATCCCTGTGTCCCTTAGGAGTGTGTGTGTGTGTGTGTGAGTGTGTGAGCGTGTGTGTGTGTGCTGGCCTTGTGTGCTCATAGCATACCTCTGTTGGTGGTATTTCACACAGAGAAATGTGGCGTGGCTGTCAATCGTGAGGTCACTTCCTGCGGTCAGTCGTGAGGTCACTTCCTGGTCAGGATTTTGGGGTCTTGTCTGGTTCGATCCAGCACAGCTTAGTTCAGGTATACTTGACATGCGTCGAAAATCCCCCCCCCCCCTCCAGGTGTCGAGATGGGATCGCTCGATGACAGGGCTCTTTGTTACCATGACAACTGACGCCTGTGCGGGAGCGTGTGACTTTAACGCAAATATTTTTCCTGTGGCACGTCTTGTGCTTGTCTGTTATCTAACCTAGTGTGTGTGTGTCTGTCTGTGTGTTTTCTGTCTGTGTGTGTGTCCATGTGTGTGTGTGTGTGTCCATGTGTGTGTGTGTGTGTCTCTGTGTGTGTGTGTGTCTGTGTGTGTGTCTCTGTCTGTGTGTGTGTGTCTGTGTGTCTCTCTGTGTGTGTGTGTCTCTGTGTGTGTCTGTGTGTCTGTGTGTCTCTGTGTGTGTGTGTGTCTCTGTGTGTGTGTGCAGGCGTGGCAGAGCAGTTTGCCATCGCTGAAGCCAAGTTGAGGGCCTGGTCTTCTGTAGATGGAGACGACTCTAACGATGACTCATACGACGAAGACTTCTTGCCTGCTAACGAGCCCACAACACAAAGCACAGGTAGGCTGGAACACACACACACACACACAAACCCACACACACGAAGACACACACACTTTTAACCATCCAAAACTGTGCCACAGTTAAATCCTTCTGTAAACACCTTTTTATCATTTTTCATTTCCAATTTTTTCATCATCATCCCTAACTTCTCTATATCCTTCTCTCTCCTCCCTCTTTCCTCTCTCTCTTTCCTTCTCCCTCCGTTTACTCCCTCTCTCCCTTAACCCCCCCCCCTCTCTGCTGGGGAGACAGTCTGTGTCTGTTGCTCTTATTGTCCCAGTGCCCTACTTTCATCCTTTAATTTTGTTTTTCTTTCCCCGGTGCAATTTGATATCCCTCCTGCAACTTTAATATGGTTCCTTTGGTGCAGACAGGGGTGGGGGGGAGGGGGGGGGGGGCGGCAATATCGCTATATGAGTCTGTGAGCTGGATGAGTGCGCTATAAATATACTGTGTGTGTGTGTGTGTGGGTAGGGGCTGAGGGGGGCTGCAGGGGTAACAGTCGACTGCACCAGTGTAATATGCTTCCTTACTGTAACTTTCCTTTACTGCTCACTGTGGGACACCTGAGTGAATGCAGTAAGCAAGTATTACCCTGCCTTACATCTGTAGTGGGGGCTCATCCTGTATAAGGTGAATGCATTAGCTTAGAACCTGCTGTGATTAAACCAGAGGGGACAGGATATAGTTCAGGGGTGGGTAATACCGGTCCTCAGAGGGCCACTTTCCTGAAGGTTTTAGATGTTTCCCTGCTCCAGCACACCTGAATGGTCGTTATCAGGCTTCCACAGAGCTTGATAAAAACCTGTTCATTACAATCAGCTGTGCTAGACCAGGGAAACATCTCAAATCTCCAGGACAGCGGCCCTCCAGGACTGGTATTGCCCCCCCCTGACATAGTTTGATCTCCGCTGTCCTTCTAGAACTCTGTGTTCCCCAGTAGACAGGGCGACGTAGAACAGCCAGGCAGCGAGAATGACGAGTGTAGTTCCAGGAAGTGATGAGTGGCATCTTCCCCCTCTCTCTCTCTCCAGATGTGCCCCCGTTCCCACCCTTCCTGAAGGACTTGATCCACAGCCAGGTGTGCCAGCACCTGGGTCTGCGGGGCCCGTGCTGCGAGGGCGGGGGCGGGGAGGGCGGCGTGGTCAGCGGCGACCCCTCCTCCGCCGCCGGCTCCCCGGACACCCTGTGCTCCAGCCTCTGCAGCCTGGACGAACACCACCCACTGCTGCGCGACCTCGGTCACCGCGGCAACCATCACCACGCCAACAACGTGGCCGAGCTGGCGGCCAAGATCCTGGCGGCGCTGCAGGGAGGCGAGGAGCTGCTGCTGGCCCGCCTTCAGAGGGCGGGGCAAGGGCCGGGGGGCGGGGACTGTGGGTTCCACGGTGTCGGGGGCGGGGAGGGGAGGGGCCGGCCCTGCGGGGGGCAGGACTCGCCGTGTTACTCGGTGTCGTACTCCGACACCTACCTGTCACCGGGCGAGGACGATGACACACCCTGCAAGGACTACGAACCCACCGTGTGCCAGGGAGAGGAGTTCCCCCCCGACTACGCCACCCGCAGGAAGGTCTCCGACGTGGCCTCCTCCGGCGTGGTCTCCCTGGACGAGGAGGAGGAGGAGGAGGAGGAGGAGAGGGAGAGAGAGAAGGGTAACTGAGGATTTCTCTCCCCCTCCTTCTCCCTTCACCGGTTCTGTGTGCACCCCTGTTGTCTCTCGCCCCACTCGTTCATCGTCCCCTCCGTCTCCATGACGATGTCAGACGTACGTCGACCGGTTCGCATGTTTTTCATGACTTGAACTTATCTTACTCCAACGTTAACCATGTGTCCCAGGCCTTACTTGCGACATTTCACCCCACCTCATCTCCCTACCCTCCCCCCCCCCCCCCCCCCCCCCCCACCCCGCCTGCCAATTTGATATGTATTGATATATTTTTGTCTTGAGGCGTTCAAACAATCTTTTATATCGGTGAGAATCAGGAAAGTTGGACTTAAGTATGAAAGCCCTGTGATTTGCCGGTGGGTTCAGGAAGAATCCTATTGGTTGACCGGGTTGTTTTGGCGTTCCGTCCTTAAAACGTCAGGAAGCGTCAGCCCATTTGAAAATGGACGGCAGCCACTGAGGAGGACCTAACCCCCAAAAAACTGAAAGGACTGACTCTGAAAACTCCTGAAATTCCTGTGCATGTGTTTTTTGCAAGTGCTGAAACTAAAACTGGGGGGTGACCCAGTCTTGAGCACGGTTTGTTACTGTCGGCTGTTCTGAGTAACCCCTCCCCCTACCGCCCCCTCCCCATCCCCCCCCTACCTAGTGCTAGATATCCCATCGAGGACAGGTTGACATCGCATCCTGAAGCCTGTCCCTTGACCCCTTGACCCCCCCCCCCCCCCCCCCCCGCAGGAGGCAGTTGCATCCGTCTTGGCATGGCCTGCTGAGTATGCCAAACAACAGTAATATAACCTGTCACTTCAACAGTTATGAGCTGGAATGTCTTTAAAGAACGTGACAGGAACATGTGTATTTTAAAAATCGGTAAACTCTAAAGGTAAATAATAATAATAATAAAAAAAAGGAACATTTGTCGCCGAGGATGCGACAGAAATGATATGCTTTTATTGTACTAGTTTTCTATCATTCCACATGTTGTACTTCTTATGCTGAATATCATTATGATATTCTCAGTCATAATGGCATGCTCTAGCTACTGGTTAAAATTATTTCGTTTTCGTTCCTCGCGTTCCTTCGACGGAACGCGGAAGAACATGTGGTCGTCGTTAAAAAAACAAAACAACAAAAAACTACAAAAAACTTTGAGGACGACAAAAACAACAAAACTATAGAATGTTCCTGAAGTGTCCCTTCTGGTGAAAGAGATGCTGTTTGGAGGAAGACATAGCTGTACAGAGACAGAAAGACAGTTTTCCCCCGTCTGATGTGAAGTTGGAGATTTTCTATATTTTTGTACACGTCGTTCTGCTCTGTTTTCTCTGCGGCGTGCTAGTGTATGTGGTTTTTTGCACGAAGCTAACGTGGCTGTAGACTTAATCCTTTCTTTGTTATCACTGTGTGATATAGTATACTGGGGAAAAAAATACAAACAAAAACTAAACAAATGTGAAGAAAAAAAAAACGACGTTTTTCTTTTAACTTTTTAAAGAGGATACTGTGATACGGTTTGTTCATGTCGTTGTCACGGTGATCCTACCTGACGTTTTCAAATTGTTCGCTGTTTTTCTCTTTTGATTCATAGTTATTCCTACCGCTTTGCCTATCTTTTCTATTTCTTATCTTCTCTATATTTTTCTTTTGTTTTCGAGAAAGATGTCGGAGAAAAAGGACATTTTTCAGTGAATAAATTTAAAGCATTCCATCATCATTGGGAACCTTCTTGAAGGTTCTCCCATTGGGACTGTCACTCATTCAACTCAGGAAGTCCCATTGGTCCAAAACATCAGTATGTCCCGCCCACACACAGCCCCAAACAACTCCCTCGCCACCCATCACACTTAATCCGTGTGTACGTAATAATGGAGTGTAGACGAAAGTGTGCGTGCGAGTGTGTGTGTTTGTAGTGTAGTTCCAAGAGAATTAAAGCACAGAATCAGCGCCCAACTCACGTCTTTTGTGATTGTTCAGGAAAGCCTCTACGTTTGTCAGCGTGTCTGAAAACGCCAGCTCGTTACAGGCTCGCGTTCGTGTTACCGCTCCAAAGACCACCAATGCAGCATTTCCCTTTAAACTGTGTGTTTAGTATCGCTGAGCTCTCTGCGGAGGGGAAAGGCTTTCACGTGACGGCGGGATACGGGACTTCGTTTGTCGTTAACGAGGCTCACGTTTTGGGGAATTCATTCGTAACAGAGCGGTGGTTCTAAACGTTATAGTCTATGGACACGAGGTCAGAGTTGACCTGAGGTGATCGGCGATCGACGACCTTCTCGGACCCAGACAGGTGGAGCGGAGGACGGAAGGGTGGGAGAGACCAGCGTTAAACTCAGGGGGAACCTTCCAATGCTGTGCCTTCATCCGCGACCTCTGACCTCCTGGGTCGGGGGGGGGGGGGGGGGGTTGATTCCACCGTCAAACTCTTAGCCACCATAGAAGAAGAGCCATAGATCTGCCATTTCTTTCTGTGTTTTTTTTATTCACGCTATATGCACTACTCTTCATTTTTCCGGAGGACCGATAGAGGCTATGAGAGAGAGAGAGACGTCCTGGCTTGGTTAAAGCCTGTAGACCAGATCGTGTGTCCATGGCGGGGGGGCTTTGATGACATGTCGTCGCAGGCCCACAGTGTGTCACCGCCCTCTCAGTGGCGTTAAAGCGGAGCTGTTTTCTCAGGGCAAGGTTGAGCTCTCGTCCCCGATGCTGTGACGCGTATCCAGCTGTTGTCCACCCCCTTCCCCTCCCCTCCCCATCCTCCCCCCCCCCCCGCCGCCTCTATCCACTCCACCCCCTCTCCCCCGTCCGGCTGTCCAGGCAGCGGGCGCAGAGTGCCCCCCTTGCAGACAGAGACAGGCACCTTCCAGTCTCCTGCACACAGCTGTCAAACACACTATCTTTCCATCCCCCCCTTTTCTCTCTCTCTCCTCTCTCTCTCTCTCTTTGGCTCTCTCCCTCTCTCTCTCCCTCTCTCTTTGTCTCTCCGCCTCTTCAAACCCTCCACCTGCTGTCTGTTTTTCGTCCGTCTCTCCTCACTCCGTCTCTCGCTGTGCCTCTCCCTCCACCTCTCCTCCCCCCCAGCCTTTCTCTCCACCTGTTCTCCTCTCTCGACCCTTTTGTCTCCGTCCCTCTCTCTCCCGCTGCACTTTCCATCTCTCTCCCCCTCTTCTGTTTGCTCTCCCCTCCCCTCTCCCTCTCTCCTCTTCCGTCCTTGCCCACGGGGCGCCTGTTATATAATCAGCAGAGCAGTTGAGTGCTACCTTTGCCGACAGGCAATTAGCCTGCGATTATGACATCGTCTGACGGACAGATGCGGAGACCAAAGGGAGATGGGCCTCTCTTTCATTTCCCCCCCCCCCTCTTCCCCCGTGCCTCTTTCCCCTTCACCCCTCCCTCACCTCCCCTCCGTGAGTGTTTTGCGGGGAACTGCCCTCAAAAAAGCCTCAAGTTGTGCAGCGGGGGGGGGGGGATGAGCGACGCTACCTCGCCATTGGTCCAAGATGTGCTCATTGGCGCCGTGTCAGCCAATGAGGATGGATGCTGCTGTCCTTGTGCACTGCAGATGGATAGAGAGGAATGTCCTGTGTGTGTGTGAGTGTGTGTGTGAGTGTGTGTGTGAGTGAGTGTGTGTGTGTGTGTGCTCAAAGAGAGTAGCTATGGACAGAGTGTTCTGTGGGTGGTGTAGCGCTTTAGGCCAGAGCTGACATTGGGCACTTATCAGAGAGAGAGAGAGAGAGAGGGAAGAGAGAAGCTCTCACAGTTGCTCCAGATTTTTTGTGTGTTGGAGAGACAGTCTGTTTGTTCAGCGGTGCGCCGTAATGGAGGGTGAATCTACTTAGAATCTAAAAATGCATCAAGACGTGGGAAACACTGGCGGGCCGGAGAGGACACGTGCAAATTCAGACCCTGGCATATTTATCACCTTCCAGCATCGGCCCACCAGGGCGCAGACCCACCAGGGCGCAGGCCCACCAGGGCGCAGGCCCACCAGGGCGCAGGCCCACCAGGGCGCAGGCCCACCAGGGCGCAGGCCCACCAGGGCGCAGGCCCACCAGGGCGCAGGCCCACCAGGGCGCAGGCTTGAGGGACACCTGAAGCAGGAGGGAGACCACAGCTCTGTCAGTTGGTCTCTGACTGGTTCTTTACAGTTCAGAGAGATCACGAGAGAGGGAATGGTAGAGCGAGGTAGGGAGACAGGGAGAGAGAACGGTAGAGCGAGGTAGGGAGACAGAGAGAGAGAACGGTAGAACGAGGTAGGGAGACAGGGAGAGAGAACGGTAGAGCGAGGTAGGGAGACAGGGAGAGAGAACGGTAGAGCGAGGTAGGGAGACAGGGAGCGAGAGAATGAGCTGGTGTTTAACCCACATTAGCCTCTGATGCCTCAGCAAGCTTTAATTAAGCTCCCAGAATCCTCTGATGGGCTGGGGGAGGTGACATCATAGTCATGGCACCCACATACACACCTATAAACTACAGCATAAAACAAGCACACACTTGTACACACACCTACACACACTACACTCCAGCATAAAACACACTGTATACAGTGAGTACAGACACACCTGTACGCTACTGCTTAAAACACCTGTACACACAGACATGTAGCCAGTACACACAGTGTACTACTGCATAAAACACACACCTATACACTTTCACAAAACACACATTCAGGCTAGTGGGCGCTCTTGCTGGAATGGTTGAAGAGAAGACAGATTTGAATGAGTAAGGGAGAGCCAAGCCATCTGCTATCTGCTAACAGCTCTTGCTGTCCCTGTGCCAGACAAAAGCAATCAAATCATGACTCACCAGGTACAGAAATGGATCAGCCGAAAATGAATGTACCATCGAACTCCATCCAGCTGGCATCCTACAAACTGTGAAGCCATTTCAGATGCATAACTAGTTTAGTCACAACCTCCTGCTCTGACTGTCACTGTCCAATAGGCGTTGACTTTCATTTTCTTCTCACTTTCTTTCTTTTATTGACCTGAATGTAATTATTTGCATATTGCCACTTGATTTTGAAAAATGAATTGATATTCTGTTGCTGCATCTGACATCATTTAAAAGGAATTAAAAAAATGATCGTATATATGTTCTTTGCAACAACAAACAAAAAAAATCTGTGTCTCGTCGTATTACTTTCAATACCGAAGAAACTGAAGAAGATTAGAAAAATGATCAACTAGACTAAAGATGAATTAAGTGGTCAGGTCAGTGGAAAGCACTTACTGGCTTTCTCAGAGGCTGCTGGGAGTCAGATTTGATAATGTCCCTTTACATCATTGCAGCTCATTGAAGGTCATTATGTTCCCATCAGCCTCTCCTCTGACACGGACAGAGCGCATGCTCACTCCGACGCTTCGAGGCACTTTGGCCACAAGGCGGGAAACGGTTTTCTGATCGCGAGGGAGTGGGAGCGAGGTAGTGGGGGGAACATCTGACTGGAGACCCCTGTCCCTCTGGAGACCCCTGCCCCTCTGGAGACCCCTGCCCCCCCCCCCCCCCCCCCCCAGAGGGCTGGCAGCTGCCGAAAGTCCAAACGGTTTCATAAACAGTTCACCACGTTGAATGATTTTTCCGTGCATGTTCCGGAAGTGACCTTCTGATAGGCCTACGGCTGCTATAACCTCCTAATGTATTAACATCAAGTACAGCAGGTCCAAGCATGTTACTTCAGCCGTCACTGTTGTGTAATTACTTGACCGTAGTGACTCATACAAAAACACAAAAGTTGAGCTGTTTTTTGTATTTCTTTTACAATTTGAAACGCGAAAAATAACAAGCAAGTGATCGACGGCACAGTGCTGAAATTATCTTCGGAGAAAGCTTTCATCTGACTTGCCTGCGAAAGAAGTGTCACAATTAAAGCTTTTATTTATTTTATCAATGGCGACCTTTGGCGACATTTTACGTTTAGGGAAATAAAAAACCTTTAAGTGTGACTGCCATCATCCTAAAAGGTCAAGGTCCTGCCATAACGAGACATAATCCTGATTCAACTTGATACTTTATGACTTTAATGTTTCGGTTGCCAACAAAGATGAATCTGTCTTTATTTCTCCTCAGCCATCAGTGTCTGCTTCAGACATTGCTGAGTAGAAGCCCCTGTTCTCTTATCTCAGTCTATATGTGTGTTAGTGTGTCATGCGATAGTAGAGGGGGTCTTTCTTATCTCCTTTTCTGTTATTCTTGGCTCCTAACCCTTCATAACCTTTTATGGAGTTTGCAGCTACCGGTGGCTCGCTGTGCGCCGCTGACCCACAATGCACTGGGGCTGTATTTAACATGACAAGGACACAGAGAGCGAGCAAGTTCTGTCGGTGGCGAGTGTGACCGTTGCGATCGCGCGTGTCTGCGAAATCGAGACAAAGAAAAATGTATTTCCTGTTGTTTTTCTACTAAATGTTTATCTGAGAGGACTGCGGAAGAAGCTTTGAATAACTTTTGAAATATTCAACACTCACATCCCTCACGTCTTATTGTCCTGGTGTGAGAACCGTGCTGCGTGCCAGAGGACGTCTCATCGCCATGGCGTCTGTGACCAGCTCCTCCTCCAGCCGCTCCTCCTCCTCCTCCTACCGCTCCTCGTCTCGCTACAGCAGCTGCAGCTCCTTCAGGTCGGAGGAGTCGGCTGGGGGGCACACGCTGGCCCCCCTGGGGCCCCTGCTGGAGCCCTTCCTGGACCCCGCAGTGCCCCACAGCATGTTCGGAGAGGAGGACACCGTGGGGCCCCTGAGTCGGGCCCCCTTCAGCCGACACTGCAGGGAGTCACACGGTTACCAGGGTGAGTATGGGCTCAGGTTCCCTGTGTGTGTATGTGTGTGTGGTGTGTGTGTGTGCATGTGTTTTTGCGTGTGTCTGTGTATCCAGGGCCGGCTCTACCTAATTTAGTGCCCTAGGCGAGATTACTGCGCGTGACCCCGGTCTTTGGGAATCGAAATAAAACACTTATTAATTATCGATTAAGGGTGCAGCGCCCCTCCAGCGCCCCTGCAGCGCCCCACCAGCCAATGGCGCTCTAGGCGACCGCCTATGTCGCCTATGCCTAGAGCCGGCCCTGTGTGTATCAGTGTATTTTGTGTCTGTTTGTGTGGCATGTGTGTATTTGTGTACGTGTGTGTTTATCCAACAGGGTGTCATGGATATTAACCTCTCTGGACCTACCTTTAACACAGCAAGACCGAGATAGAGAGAGGGATGAGAAGGAGAGATTGCAACAAGGACAAGTGACTGCTGATAAGAACCTGTAAAATAACCTGTAAAAGGTTTTACAACATCATGGAGGACGAACATAGAAATACCACAACCTCAAACAATCGCAGAGAGTGAAGGAAGGCCGATGACATCACTGGGGTGATGAATAAGCGTTTCAGGAGCCACAGTGGCTGTGACATCTTCTCTCTTGTGGTTCATATAAAAGATGGAGTTACAACAAGAGAGGCTGGGCAGTCTGGCAGTAACCAGGCAGTGAAGACGTGAGCGTCTGAAACGGGAAGGTCATATAAATGCAGAAGACGTTTCTCCAACTCGTAAACAGCCTTTAGTGTTTCAAAGACGTGGGCATTCTATTCAGTCCGTAAAAGCACTACGAAGGTGCTTAAGAGTGTTTATTGACAATATGATCGTCCTCTAAAATCTTAATTTACAATGATGTTTTGGCTGGCCATAGGGTAAAATGAGGATCGTATAAGAATGCCACCCTGTAACTTAACAGATAAAATAGGACTATCTTTGACCATGTCTGATATTTTACAACATACAAAAATAAAATTAAGGATATTCCCACACCTAAAAACCTATTTATTAATAAATAAGTGATATTGCGTTCATTTTTTGCTTCATCAAACCGGTCAGTTTGTTGGGAGCAAATCTTATTCATCGCCAGATGGGCACTAAAATTATTTTATGTCCCAAACAGACGTCCCACTTATCGTCATAGAACTCATAGTTCTTAACGGCCATGTGTTCCAGTTTGGACGTAAAACGAGAAATCCACCTCAGCCATAAACTTTAATACCTCTTTCTTTATTAAAAAATCTATTTAGCCACTTTTACAATGAGCTTTTTACACTGATCCATATTTCCTGGTCGGATCAAGGCTCAAACAGCCTTGATAAAGTTATTAAACCTTATTCACGAACACCTTTTTCAGAGATCTTTGAACATATAACATATTTTATTATTGGAAATAAAAAAAAACTTATAACTTGTACTTATAATGATATAATACTCATCCATTGTCGTTATTTATAATTTCTAATGATTCATTATAAAATGGAGTTCTTCTGCCTAGAAAAGCTCTCACCTCATGTATGGCGTCTGAGAGGACTCGTTCTCCCGTGTTCTGTCGTCACGTTCCGCTGTTCCCTGCAGGGCCTGCAGGGGGCGCTGCGTCGGGCCGGCCGGCCAGCATGGGAGCGGTCAGGTCACTAGGGGACAGCTACTCCATGTCGGCCGACCTCAGCCAGTTTGAACCCCATGACATTGTTGTCATGGCTTACAGTCACCACATCGTCATCCACGCTGAGAAGGTGAGACTGTGTGTCCAGTAATGAGTCATTAGCGCAGTGTGTAAGTGTAAGAGTGCTTTATTGCATGTGTGTAAGGGGTATGTGTAAGAATGCATGACTGTATATGTGCGTGCGTGCGTGAGTGTATGTGTGTGTAAGTGGGAGAGTGCATGGGTGTGAGAAAACATGAGCATGTGTGTATGAGAGGGTGTGTGTGTATGTGAGTGTGTGTATGTAAGTGTGCGAGTGCATGACTGTGTATGTGAGTGTGTGTGTAAGGGAATTACTGTGTATGTGAGTGTGTGTGTAAGTGTGCGAGTGCATGACAGAGTATGTGTGTGTGTGTGTGTGTGCGTAAGTGTGCGAGTGCATGACTGTGTATGTGAGTGTGTGTGTGTGTGTGTGCGTAAGTGTGCGAGTGCATGACTGTGTATGTGAGTGTGTGTGTGCATAAGTATAAGAGTGCATGACTGTGTATGTGAGTGTGTGTGTGCGTAAGTGTGCAAGTGCATGACTGTGTATGTGAGTGTGTGTGTGTGTGCGTAAGTATACGAGTGCATGACTGTGTATGTGAGTGTGTGTGTGTGCGTAAGTGTGCGAGTGCATGACTGTGTATGTGTGAACTCTCAGTATTTGACTGCTGTGTATGTGGGTCAGAGGAGACTAACTGCTGATATCCAGTATGGAGGTGCTGTCTGTTGGGTGAATCCATAGCTGCTCTGCTCATGCAGAGTCTAGCTGACAGCTTCTCGCTTCACTCTAGCCTGAGTACGTGTCAGAAATCTGATCCTAATCAGTCTAAATGGGACAGGAACTTCTACCAGGAAACTACAGCTAAACCTATTTGGACACCCCTCTCTCTCACCCCTTCTCCCCCCCGACTATCATCATGTATTTTAGATAATTTAGATACCCTAATAGATTATATTTAAATCTTTAAATTCCGTATATGTTCTTTACTCCATCCTGCCACAGTAAATTCCTTGTTTGTGTAACTGGTATGGCGAATAAAAACGAATTATGATCTCTATTCTGATCTCTGTCACCCCCACCTCTTCTTACTTCCTCTCTGGTGTTCCTATGATAAGCATCCATGTTCCTTCTCTCGCCCTCTTTCAATCCATCTCTCATTCCTCCCTTTCCATTTCTCTCCATGCTCTTTTCCTCTTAGGTGCTGGAGGATGGGAGCGTTAGTAACACGTTTACCCACAAGTCCCTGCTTCCCGAGGACATGGACCCGCTGTCTGTTAGTGGCACGTTGACTCCCGAGGGCATGCTGGTGGTCAGTGTGCGGAGGACCACCCCTGTGGAGGGCCCTGACCCCCCCGCCCCCCTCTACTGTTCGGAGGCCCACCTTTAGCCCCGCCCCCATCTACTGTTCGGAGGCCCACCTTTAGCCCCGCCCCCATCTACTGTTCGGAGGCCCACCTTTAGCCCCGCCCCCATCTACTGTTCGGAGGCCCCACCTTTAGCCCCGCCCATCTACTGCTCAGAGCCCACCTTTAGGCCCGCCCTCACCTACTGCTCACAGCCCCACCTTTAGCCCCGCCCTCACCTACTGCTCCGAGGCCCACCTTTAGGCCCGCCCTCACCTACTGCTCAGAGCCCCACCTTTAGCCCCGCCCTCACCTACTGCTCAGAGCCCCACCTTTAGCCCCGCCCTCACCTACTGCTCAGAGCCCCACCTTTAGCCCCGCCCTCACCTACTGCTCAGAGCCCCACCTTTAGCCCCGCCCTCACCTACTGCTCAGAGCCCCACCTTTAGCCCCGCCTTCCTCTTCTTCTCACAGGTTTGGCTTTCTAAAGACTGCTCACTTACAGCGTCTTCAACATGTTAAACTTTCTTTACGTTTGCAATGAGGTTTTTATACATTTTAATAAAACTGATTTATACATTTACATTGTTTTTGTTCATTTTGTCATTTACAAGATATCATGATGTACAACCGAAGATATGAATGCAAAGCTTCGTTTTACTACCTAGTAACCAATGACAGCCCTGTGCAGTTGTGGGTTTTAATAATTTATTTTTCATCCATCAACAATGAACATGGTTGGACGCAGCTAAGCCCTGGACAGTAATTGCTCTGACAAGAGGTTTTAACAGAGTAGAAATGAAATCTCATGCTTGTCATAACTCATCAACTCTTTCCATTTCCTATCCTTCTCTCTCTCTTTCCCGCTCAAAATGTCGCACTCACGCACACACACGCGCACACGCACACGCACACACACACACGCATAGTATCTGAGTTGAACTATCAAACTTTGTTCGTAAACTTTCGTCTGTCCTCTTTTGAGCTGCAACTTCATCCCTGTCTGTCTGCTTGGGAGCATTATTGGGCATGTCTGACTTTCACCGTGACGCAACCAATAAGATCCCAGCATGCACTGGGACATGAACGCTCATTAGTGTGAAGCTGTTCTACACACCGACAAGGGGAACTGACAACTAGTGATATGACCCTTACCGGCGATTCAATATCTCCACACAGGCTCACAAACAGACCCGAAATAATCCGAAATATGTAACAGGATTGCACAGTGTTTGACTGCAGTGTTGACTGTTCTGATCAGATTAGGAGGATTACAGATTACGCCCGGGCTGTAATGCAGAACAAAGGCTTTTTCCAGAGCCGGGTGTAATCTGTTATGAAACAGAGACACTGCGGTTTAAAACACTTCCTCCACCCCAATCCATGTTTTCTGGACAGACGCACACACAAACATACCTCTCTCTCCCTCTCTCTCTCCCTCTCCCTCTGTCTCTCTCCCTCTCCAGACTCCACAGGGAGAGAGGGGTCTATTGCGAACACCTGAAAACTATCCAGGGATTTAGCAGCCTAGTTAGCGTATGAACCCAGATAGCTAATTAAGCGTTTAGCTGCCTATTATGGTACAGATGTTACTTGAATTCCTTCCGAAAAACAGAATAACAACTTGCTCAGGAGCGAGGAGAGAGAAACCAAAACTCCTGCTGTTCTCCAGCTGCTCAGAGAAGAGGGGATGGGGGGGGGGGGGGGGGGGGGGGGGGGGGGGGGGGGGGGGGGGGGAGGGGGGGTTAGGAGAGGATAGGAGAAGGAGAGGGGATGGGGGGGGAGAGGGGGTTAGGAGAGGATAGGAGAACGAGAGGGGATGGGGGGGGAGAGGGGGTGGGGGGGGGGGGAGCTGGGTGGGTGGGTGGGGGGGTTGGGGGAGGAGAGGATACCAAACAAAAGAGTGACAGGTAACTCCAGCACATTGATTTGAGCCGAAAGGACAAACAAACAAGTTTGACTTGGATCGATTCAACACTCTCGGTGAAACTAAACTTTGTTAAAACCTCTTTATTCATCCCTGATATACAAAACATTGTTTTATTTATTCATGTGAAAAATAGCGTTGGATTTCTTAAACTCAAATCAAGGATTGGTCCTTGTGGCTTTCCGTAGAACACAAAGTACAGTCCAGAGACGCATACAGAGTAGGTAGAACAACTGAACTGGGGTCAGATCTTAACATCCTCTTTGTAGTTACAGATAGGATGGGAGGCAGGATGATCTGAACACAGGTCATATTATAAGCGTGGAGGCTACTTTGATCGATGGCTACAGAACAGACAGCAGCATCCAGTAAAAACCTATAGGACTGAGGGTGTGGTGGTACTTCGAGACACACACACACACACACACCCACTTTCCTTATGCTGATGTCACATATTTCCTTACGCGTTAATCTTTTTTTCTTTTTTTTCTTCCTTAACTTTTCAATTTTCTTAACATCATAGATTAAAATCTGATTACAAAGTGAGATGAATAGTCATTATTGCACAAAACAGATTACTTTACGACAGGATCATTCATAAAACAACAAAGAAACAATAATAATTCCAAATTATTCTTCTACTTCGATTAATACAGGTTAATAAATATGATCTACAGTTGCTAGCTGTTAGAAGAATGAGATGACATCATATTGAGATGACATCAGGCATGAAAAGGACGTCAAAAAGGCTGTGACTGGAATGTAAAATTATAAACATAAAAAAATAAAATAAAAACTTCAATCAGTCTCATGTATACGCAACAGCGAGAATGATTAGCCATAGTTACCCACCACACTGACACACGATCTACCCTGTAAGTGTGTGTGTGAGTGTGTGTGCGCGCTCACTGGAGTGTGTTTGTGTTTTAAAATGTCTACAGCACAGTTACAGAGTGAGTGTGTATGTGTGTGTGTGTGTGTGTGTGAAATGCAACTAAATCACCAGATTGCCATGTGTTGCCATTGCTTTTCCTCATGAACAGTTAAATCATTCATGACCAGAGCCTGCGGAGTCTGGGTTCATCAGATTATATGAAGGCACTTGTGAAATGAGAATGGCGTTCATACCACAGAGTCGTCGACCAATCACACGCCCCCGTCAGCGTCATGCCTGCGTCAAATGCAGGATCTCATTCTGCTAGCGTTAATGTTACTTTGCTTCATCCAAATGTCAAATAAACATTATTTTGGATGCGTTGTGATCATTAATTGAACAATTTCAAACACAGGAAAATTTGTTTTCATTTCCGACAAAAATCACCTGAATAATAAAACAAAAGAATAAATGACAGATTTTATGAAGAGCATTGTTTTTGATGACCGACTGGCAAAGACTTCAATGACAGATTGTACAGTACATCAGTGATACAGTCACTAATTATACAAAAAAACAAACAAACCTCTCAATCAAGCATTGGCCCATTTACAAATATAATTGATTAAAACTCATTGGATTAATTACACCAATCAGTGTCATGAATTTGTTCCAACAATTGAAAATAAGTGTGGAAAAAAAAAACAAAAAAACATCTACAAAGACAGAAATATATGGATGGTTCCAACAGAGGCAGAAATATCCACAACAAGGTTTTTTTTTTTCTTCCCAAATCTCTCTTATTTCTTTTTGGTCATCATATTTACAATTTGAAATGTAAAAATCACATCCTTCAAAGTGGCATGCTCTCCTACATGCAAAGCCAGGCTCTAACACGCGTGTGTACGTGTCTCTGTGCGTTACTACATGTTACAGCGTCCATGTTGGTGCTGATGCACATGCATGCGTGAGCTGGTTAAATCTCAGTGGTCAGAAACAAGACGAGAACGTCCGATGGAAAGTTCTAGAGCACGTAGGACCACCTTCCGACAGACATGTCAGGTAGAACTAGTGAGTGTGAGTGTTCAGATTCCGGTACAGTTTAAGGCATTTTAATTAGTCTTAAGCGAGATATACCAAGATTGGCAACGTTAAAAAAGTATTGTTATTTTCTTTTTTTTAAGTTAGTAAAAATAAATAGAATATGGAAGTGGAAGGAGTGTTTAGTTTTGTTCAGGAAGTCCTTCAGTTCAGGTGCACCTCTCACCCTTCTGACCCCTTCATGAGATGACACACGGTCCCCCTCACAGCCCCAACACGTTTTAGACGTCATGAACAGTTAAATACATTCAAACGTTTATGGAAATCATAACAATGAGCCCATAAACTACCACAACAAAATAAATAAATTACAAGGACTATTTCCTGCTCAAGGCTTGTCTCGATTGTTAGTGGATGATCTATTTAGCGGGTTAATCCATGCTGGTTGGGCCAACTAGAAGTTACCCTGGGTTTGTGTTAGCAGGAAACATGTTGGTTAGACGACCTTAAAAAGGCTTCATCCCTTATCCAGTCTTTTTCATCCCCTTCTGCTCGTCCTCTGCAGTCGACCACTGTGTCATTAAGAGCTATATTTAGAGAAAACCATTGTCTCTTGGAGTGTGCGGGTCCAGTCTTATTAAAACCAGTGGGCGTGTGTAAGTGTGTGTGTGTGTGTGTGAGAGAGCAGTGCCCATTGAAAGTGTTGAGGGTGAAAATGTAATGGGCTTCCAAACGCTTTCAACTCTCTTCTCCTCTTCGATTGAACATCTGTTTGCATAGACTACCTCCCCCCCCCCCCCCCCCCCCCCTCACATGTTCTCGCTCGGAAAGAGGGGGGGGGGGAGAGAACTCAATACAGTTTTTTTCATGGTGCTTTGAGACTCATTTCCTATCAGTTCAAATTCAGAACGGTGACCAAGATGGCCGTCGGTGTAAAGGAGGGTTCAATAACCCCCCCCCCCCCCCCCCCCCCTTTACGAAGCCCCCCCCCCAGAGAGGAGTACAGTACAAATGCCGCGGGGTGTAGACAGAAAGGATTTACCAACTGCAACAGCTATCACACAGTCAGAAATAAGGTGCAATGAGCTCCTTCCCTCATTCAAATATGAGGCGCTGTCGACAAGTGCAACTCACCACTCTGTACACTTTGCATCACTGCGGAACTCTGGGAAGCAGAATGGAAGACTCTCCTGGTGAAAGACCTGCTTTGCTGCTCCCCAAACAGACAACAGGCTGAAGAATTCAGATTATTATTATTATTTGCTGCCTCGCAAACCGAATCCTGGAAGAACCATAAAAATAAGAACTCTGATCCCTTTTTATGAATAAACTCACTGTACCTGATCCTAAATCAAGATTGCCCACAGATCGAACCCCTGTGGCCCTCAGCCCTCTTCAAACTGGCCCCCCAGCTAGATACAGTTAACCAGAGAGGGAGGAGAAAGGGTGTAGAACACCTGCAAACAGGTGGAGGTGAGAGAAAGGGGGAGAGAGGGAGGGAGAGAGGGAGGGAGAGAGGGAGGGAGAGAGGGAGGGAGAGAGGGAGGGAGAGAGGGAGGGAGAGAGGGAGGGAGAGAGGGAGGGAGAGAGGGAGGGAGAGAGGGAGGGAGAGAGGGAGGGAGAGAGGGAGGGAGAGAGGGAGGGAGATGATGCAAGAAGCAAAAAAACAAAAAAGGGAGGAGTCGTGAAACCGAAGAGAGGACTGTATACGTGCTTGAATGAATTATTAATCCAAGCCCTGAGGTTGAAGCCTGGGAGTTTTCTAGAATGTATGGCTTGGCGGAGGGAGGAGGAAGAGGGGGAGGGGAGGGGGGGGGGGCACCATGACGTGCGACGAACCTTCTTCCCCTCCCATTCCTCCTCCGCCCCCCTACTGTGACCCGATGCCTCCCCCCACCCCACCCCACCCTCCTCAACCCCCCCGCCCCCCCACTCCCCCTTCAATGGGACTTGTCTTCCGAGTCGGAGGGCGTGTGCTCGCGGGGGGAGGGCCATGGACTTGTGGCGGTCCCACAGTTTGTGCAGCTCCGTGGCCTCGTTCTCGCTGCTGCTGGTGCCGCTGTCGCGGAAGCTGGCCAGCGGGGGGCGCACCTTCACGCCCTTCACGGTCACGGAGCCCTCGATGGCCTTCCTCAGCTGGTGGGGGGGGAAGGGGGGGGGGCAGGGGGTTAGGACAGTGCAGGTTAGGACCCCTCAGTATCAGGCCTGGTCCCATGCTAGCTTCCACTGGGATCTGGGAAAAAAAGGTTTGCGGTCTACGCAGTACTGCAGTATCTTTGTAGGGGGCGCTACGGCTGACTGCTTAACGCCAGTTGGATGTGACACTGGAAACGGCCATGTATGACTGTATAACGTCATGAGGGAGGAGAATGTCTTTTCACTGCAGGGTGAAAGAGACTTCACTAGCAGGGTTTGGTTGGACACCAGTTGCTTAGGCACATTCTTTTGTGAGCAGTCATAAAATTGGCTGCTTACAAAACACGCGCGCACGCGCACACACACACACACGGAGCGTCTGGGTACATTCCCGCTCTTCTGACAGCCTGTGTTTTGTCCGCTTGTAGCACAGCCAAACAAAAGGACCTAAATGTCACGGAGAGAAGAGCAGCGCTGCGCTTAGCAACAATCCCCTATATTCTGAAGCATTTACAAAGACAGAGCGCTTCCGCTGTTGTTGTTGGTGACAGAGAGACACAGACAGAGACAGAGAGAGAGTGAGCCAGAGAAAGAGAGACACAGACAGAGAGAGACAGAGAGAGAGAGAGCCAGAGACAAAGAGAGAGAGAGAGAGAGAGAGTGAGCCAGAGAAGAGAGCCAGAGACAAAGAGGGAGAGAGAGAGAAAGAGAGACACAGACAGAGAGAGACAGAGAGAAAGAGAGAAAGAGAGACACAGACAGAGAGAGACAGAGAGAAAGAGAGCCAGAAAACAAAGAGAGAGAGAGAGAGAGCGAGCCAGAGAAAGAGAGCCAGAGACAAAGAGAGAGAGAGAGAGAGAGACAGAGACAGAGAGACAGAGAGAGACAGAGACAAAGAGAGAGCGAGAGAAAGACAGAGGGAGAGAAAGAGAGAGGGACAGATAGAAAGGGAAAAAGAGAGAGAGAGACACGAACATTAACCAGTCTTTTGTCTTGCTTGTCTGTCACAAGACAAGAGGGGAGCTCATTAAAACACAGTGCATGTAAAAAAAAAAAAAAAACGTGCACTTCGGTGCGCGATGACGACGGTTTAAACCCAAAGCGCTGCCGGCTTACGAGGAGACGGTTTTGGCCGTTATATTTGCAATTTACGAGCACAAACGGCTTTCGCAGAGGATGAGGGACGGGCATGTCGGCGAGGTTGAGCCAGCGGTCCTCAGGGACTGAGGGACCTCAACGGCTAGCCAACCCGCTTGAAGCTCACCTCTTTGAGGGAGACCACTCCAATGAGGCGCCCGATGCTGGTGACGTAGGCGTGGTCCAGCCCCAGCAGAGAGAAGATGGTGTGGGTCTGTAGGAGGAACAATATGAGGGTTAAGGGAACCACGAGAAGCTACTAGAAGAGAAGTCATCAACAGATGGACCAGAGACCCTCAGGTGGAATCTGATGGGGCGCAGTCGGTTAGGGAGTCGGGCTGGTAATCAGAGGGTACCCGATTCGAGCCCCGGCTGTGTCATCATGACGTTGTGTCCTTGGACAAGGCACTTCACCATACTTGCCTCGGGGGGGCGAAATGCCTCTGTACTTGCTGTAAGTCGCTCGGAATAAGAGCATCTGCTAAATTAAAATAAAAAAACCTAAAACATCTGAAACCGCAGATGCAAGAGCACGTGGGACGCTGGCCAAGAACTTCTGGAACCTTCACTTAGAACATCTAGAGAGAATCCTATCAAGAACAGAAACCTGGAAGCTTCATCCTAGCCATCCCCACAAGAACCCAGGGAGCTGCTCTCCAGAACTACCTCCGCTGCGCCTGAAGCTCCCTGCTAGAACGTCAGGGAACCCGGGGGGAGTCAGGGAACCCGGGGGGAGTCAGGGAACCCGGGGGGAGTCAGATGGCTCAACAGGTTAAGGCGTTGGCCTCAGGAACGGAAGGTTGTGAGATCGAGCCCCCGCTGTGGCTATATGACTTTGTGTCCTTGGGCAAGGCACTTCACCCTACTTGTCTCAGGGAGAATATCCCTGTACTTACTGTAAGTCACTTTGGATAATGTAAATGTAAATGTAACCCAGATGCCAGCACTGAAGCAGAACCCAGCGAGAGCTTGTGTCTGGAGGTCAGACTGTGTGAGCTCCAGGTCGATCCAGGTCGATCCAGGCCCAGGTCTACCAACTTCTGTAGTCAGGAAGTGAATAAGACCTGTAACCCTGCCGACCGCTAGCTTGACACCCGACCTGAATCCTGGCGAATAGGACACCTTATTGTCATTTCCATATTTCATGGGATGGAGAATGTTCCATTACAATGGTTCAGAGCGCTAATTGAGATACATGATGTGGCGGTCTGGCACACGTACGCATGTACGCACACACACACTCTCGCACACACACACACACCCTCACACACCCACAAACACACACCCACAGACACTCACCCACACACCCGCACACACACGCCATCTCATGCCCGACAGTCAGTGTTCAGCATGGGGAGACAGACTGCCTGTGGTGTTGGGTGCGAGCAGAGAGCAGCGAGGGAGGACGAGTGATGGATCGGTGCAGGATCGCAGTCTTAAATGTTTAAACAGCAGACACACAGGGTGGGCGGAGAGGGGGAGGGATGGAGGGTGGGAGGGGAGGGGATGGAAGGCAGGAGGGAGGGAAGGGAGGGAGGGGAGGGGATGGAAGGAGGGAGGGAGGGAGGGAGGGGAGGGGAGGGGATGGAAGGAGGGAGGGAGGGAGGGGGAGGGGATGGAAGGAGGGAGGGAGGGAGGGAGGGAGGGAGGGAGGGGATGGAAGGAGGGAGGGAGGGGAGGGGATGGGAGGGGATGGAAGGAGGGAGGGAGGGAGGGAGGGAGGGAGGGGAGGGGATGGAAGGAGGGAGGGAGGGAGGGGAGGGGATGGAAGGAGGGAGGGAGGGAGGGGAGGGGATGGAAGGAGGGAGGGAGGGAGGGAGGGGAGAGATGGGGGCTGCATTATGAATGGGGGACATTAGACCCAGTCGATGCTGCCGGCGAGTGAGAATGGGCCTGTTTGTGTACCTGAGTGAAAAGTGTGTGTGTGTGTGTGTGTGTGTAGGAAATCCAATGTGTGTAGGTGCTTGAGAAAAGGAAAGCAGGCGTGGTGTGTGTGTGTGTGTGTGTGTGTGTGTGTGTGGGGGAGTGAATGCGTGTGCACTCACACATCGCAGTAATAAAAGGAAATCAACAAGGCCTCCCTCAACACATCTGCCTTGGTGGAATATGGACAAGAAGAGAGAGAGGGCGGGTGGGGGTTTGTGTGTGTGTGTGTAACTCTGTATTTGTACCTCTGTGTGTGTTTGTGTGTGTAACTCTGTGTGTGTTTGTGTGTATAACTGTGTGTGGGTATTTGTGTAACTGTGTGTGTGTGTAATTGTGTGTGTGTATAATGTGTAACTCTGTGTTTGTGTGTGTGTGCAACTGTGAGTGTGTGTGTGGTTGAAGGCCCGCTGATGTAACTGCGGAGAACATTACAGCTCCAACATTACGACATCCATCCACAATAATAACATACTGAATCTGTCAGGCAGTTATTACCAGCCCAAGACGAAGCGCCTCTCACAAAGGCAACTATAACACCTGGGTGAAGCACGCTGCCCCCCATGAACTGATGAGGAACAGCACACACACACACACACCCACACAGAGAGGCGGGAAGAGACAGAGAGTCTGACACAGGAACAGCACACACACACCCACACAGAGAGGCGGGAAGAGACAGACAGGAAAGAGTTTGAAAGGCTGAAGAAAAAATATATATAATTGGAGAGAAAGACTCTCGTCTGATTTTCAGACGGATTATTTACATTCAGTCGTTTAGCAGACGCTCTTATCCAGATCGACTCAGAGCAAGTACAGGGACATCCCCCCCCCCCCCCCCCCAGTGCTTTGCCCAAGGACATAACGTCATGTTGACACAGTCGAGGTGCCTTTTGATTACTAGCCCGAAACCTTAACCGACAGGATGATTCGAGGGGGAGAGGGTCAGAGAGCGAGAGAGAGGTGCCGCACCTTGTGAAGCGATGTGCGCTCCACCAGCTGAAAGGGGGCGGGGTCAATCTTGCAGTTGTTGAAGTTCACCTGCTCGTCCAGTTGTTCCTCCTCCCACTCTGCGATCTGCATACCGGATGATGAAGAAGAGGATGGTTTAGAGCAGAGACCGCACATCGAACGACACAGGATTTGCTTATGGGTAATGTAGTTTCTAAAGTCCAGCATTTTTTGTTCCTAGAGGGACTAGCCCAATAGTCCCCAACTCTGGTCCTCAGGGCCCCACTGTCCTGCATGTTTTAGATGTTTCCCTTCTCCCAAACACCTGATTCCAATGCATGTTCATTACCAGGACTCTACAGAGCTAGATAACGACCCATTCATTTGAATCAGGTGTGTTGGAGCAGGGAAACATCTCAAACATGCAGGACAGTGGGTCCTGAGGACCAGGGTTGGGGACCACTGGACTAGCCAAATATTTCAAAGAATGCATATGCTTCATTAACTTCAGACTATCAAGCCCTGACAGGAGGAAAGAAGATGGAGAAAGAGAGAAAGGGATGGAATGAGAGAAAATGAGAGGAAGAAGATATGAGGACAGAGAGGAAGAGAGAGGGGAGAGCGCAATAAAGGGAGAGAAGAGATGAGGAGGTGACAGAGTGATATAACCAGGAAGGAGAGGTGACAGACAGGAAATGAAAGGTGATGTTAATGAATAATCTAAACCCTAATATCAGAACATTTTTGATCTATTGGATGGGAAGCTAATAAAGCATAAAGGCTCGCTGACTTGAGACATAGGCTCTAATGGACTGACAACCCTTAGATCTGGTCTATCATAGCCCGGGAGGCACGATGTCTGGCCTGTGATTGGCTGAGAGGCCTAATGCCTGCTATCTGATTGGCTGAGAGGCCTAATGTCTGCTCCCTGATTGGCTTAGAGGCTACGTAGATGGCGGATAAGTCTCACCTCTCTGATGGTCATGTCGTCATCTACATCCTGGTCATCCTGGAGAAAACAGGAAGGGGAGATTTAAGCACATACACTTCAAAAGTAGCACCAAGTCAAAAATGTACCCAACACATTTGACCCACCTCAACAAAAAGGAAGTAAAGGTCATGTAAATGTACAGAAACACACACACAAACACTCGACCATGTGTTGGTGACAGCACAGCACAGAGAGGAGCTGTGTTAGTGACAGCAAGAGGAGGAGCTGTGTTGGTGACAGCAGAGAGAGAGAGGAGCTGTGTTGGTGACAGCAGAGAGAGAGAGGAGCTGTGTTGGTGACAGCAGAGAGAGAAGGAGCTGTGTTGGTGACAGCAGAGAGGAGGAGGAGCTGTGTTGGTGACAGCAGAGAGAGAGAGGAGCTGTGTTGGTGACAGCAGAGAGAGAGAGGAGCTGTGTTGGTGACAGCAGAGAGGAGGAGGAGCTGTGTTGGTGACAGCAGAGAGAGGAGGAGCTGTGTTGGTGACAGCACAGAGGA
>CM059325.1:2583534-2603534 GCA_030340685.1 Protosalanx chinensis | reverse complement strand
CACCGCAGTTCAAAACACGATTCCTGAATGCTGCAGATGGAGGGAACAGAAAGACAGCTGCGTGTGTGTGTGAGTGTGTGTGTGTGTCTGTGTGTGTGAGGGTGCGTGTTGTGTGTGTTGTGTGGCTGGCTGGGTTGCTGGGGTTTTGGGGAGTGGGAGAGGGGGAGTCTCTGCATGCTAAACAGCAGCTTGTGGAAAGATTAGCCAGTCTATTAAGAGAGCAAATATGCAGCCGAGCCCGTACATAGCAGCTATGGAGAGGGTGTATGAATGCACCAATAGGTGTGTGTGTGTGTATGGGGGGGGGGTGGAGGGGGTGGTTGTGGTTGTATGCGAGGGTGTACCGTAAGAAGATCTAGCAGTTGTGTGTCTGCGTGTGCAGACAGAGTTTGCGTCCAAGTAAGTGTCTGAGTTACTGTTTGTGTCGGTGAATGAATGATTGTGTGTGTGTGTGTGTGTTTGTTTGTGTACTTTTGCCTGACTTAAGACAGACTGACTAAAGGGGGATGAAGAGAGAGAGAGAGAGAGAGAGAGAGAGAGAGAGGGGAAACCTAAGGGACTGCTGACAGCAGACTATTGCACCTCCCTTCCTCCTCCGCTCCACCCGAGAGCGATCAATCTTTCCTTTCCATCCTGAAGCCAATAACCCAATCAGTGGCTGGCTTCCAGCTCTGGGTCAGCAGGGAACAGGGTGACACAACCACAGCCTCCAATCCCCATGAACCCTGTCGCCCATTCATCCTCTCTCTGGCTCCCTCTTCCTCTATCGATCCGCCTCTCGGTGCTTCTCTCCATCCCGCTGTCCGGCCCTGCGGTCAGCTGGCACATGCACCCCCCCCCCCTCCTTCCCACGCTCCGCATGTCATCAACTGGAGCACTGACCTCACTCTAGCTATAACTGTCAGTCAGCAGAACTTTCTCTCTTTCCCCTCCCTCCCTCCCTCCCTCCCTCCCCAGTCAGCTCCTTCTCTCTCTCTCTCGTTCTCCTCCCATTCTTCCCCAGTCAGCTCCTTCTCTCTTTCTTCCTCCCTCTCTTTCTTCCTCTCTCTCTCTCTCTCTATTCCCCGGTCAAGTCCTCTCTCTCTCTTTCTTCATCTCTCTCTCTCTTCCTCGGTCAGCTTCTTCTGTCTTCCGCTCTCTCTCCCTCCCTCTCTCTCTCTCTTCCTCAGTAAGCTCCTTCTCTCTCTGTTTCCTGCGCTGGCTGAAGGTCAGGTCTCTGCGAGCGCTGCTTCACTGGAGTGTGAAGATCTTAACAACTACTCAGACTTCAATCTAGGGTTTAGTCCACACACACGTGTGCACAGACACGTCCACACACGCACGCACACGCACACCAGCTCTGATTGTGTTCCAAAGGGTTGAATGAATCTGGGTGAGAGCAAATGGCATAAATAAGGCATGGGGACATTACAGATGACAGAGAGACAGAGGAGGAGAGAGAGAGAGAGAGAGAGACAGAGGAGGAGAGAGAGAGAGAGACAGGAGAGAGAGAGACAGAGGAGAGAGAGAGAGAGGAGGAGAGACAGAGAGAGAGACAGAGGAGGAGAGAGAGAGGAGGAGAGAGAGACAGAGAGACAGATGAGGAGAGAGCGGAGGAGAGAGAGAGAGACAGAGAGAGAGACAGAGGAGGAGAGAGAGAGAGGAGGAGAGAGACACAGAGGAGGAGAGAGAGGAGTAAGAGAGAGAGAGACAGAGGAGGAGAGAGAGGAGGAGGAGAGAGAGACAGAGAGACAGATGAGGAGAGAGCGGAGGAGAGAGAGAGAGAGACAGAGAGACAGAGGAGGAGAGAGAGGAGGAGGAGACAGAGAGACAGAGGAGGAGAGAGAGAGACAGAGACAGAGGAGGAGAGAGAGGAGGAGGAGAGAGAGAGAGAGACATAAAGAGAGACAGAGGAGGAGAGAGAGGAGGAGGAGAGAGAGAGAGACATAAAGAGAGACAGAGGAGGAGAGACAGAGACAGAGTGAGAGAGGAGGACAGAGAAAGAGAAGGAGAGAGAAAGAGAGAGGGAGAAAAAGAGATGGCGAGAGAGGGAGATAAAGAGAGAAGGAGAGAGAAAGAGAGAGGAGGGAGAGAGGGAAATATGAAAGGCCAAAGCTCGTTTCTCTGGAATGCAATACTGATGTCATTTACCCCACATCAATATTTTACAGTGTAACTTGAGGGAGGAGGGGTGGAGAGGTGAAAGAAAGGAAGGAGAGAGAATTAAAAGAGAACGGCTTGCTGGGGAAGAAGAGGTAGAAAGGGTGAGGAGGGGAGGAAGAGAGGTGGCAGGGGGGGAGGAGGGAGGGTGAGGAGAGGAGCGGGAAGGTAATAACTGGATTTCTTTTCAGACACAGGCGCGTACTCGGAAGTCGCTGGAAAATATTTTGATAAATAGGTTTATATTTACGTCTGTGGCCTCCGTCACCAAACTGATCTGGAGCCAAGCTTAAAGACACACACACACACACACACACACACTCTCTCTCACACACACACGCTGTGTCTAAATACTAATGACATAACAGTAAATTGCTAAACAGCAACCACACACACACACACACACCGTCTGCCAGAAAGGGAGGGTTCAAACTAATTACTCCATCACACTTCATAGTACATTTCTCTTAAATCACTTTAATCTGTACATACCCTGTATATTCTGATTATACTGTTCATACTGTGTATATTCTGATTATACTGTTCATACTGTGTATATTCTGATTATACTGTTCATACTGTGTATATTCTGAGTATACAATTACAATTATATTCTGTTGTAATAACTGTTTTGCACTTCTAGTTGGATTCTTACTGTATTTCGTTACCCTGTACTTGTACCTGTGTAATGACATTAAAGTTGAATCTAATCTAATCTATTCTAGTGACTGATACGTCTCTACTTAAGCCATTGGTGTCAGACTCCTGCCATCGAGGGCCGAGAGGGTGCAAGTTTTCACTTCAAGCCAGCAAGACTCCAGCTCCTCACTAAGCAGAGCAACTCGTTAGTGAAATCAGCTGGTGTCGTGCTTGGCTGACACAAAAACCAGCGGCCCTCTTGACATTATCAGTTACATTCCCGCCATCGGAACGATCACTTTGCTACAGCATGCTGGATGCACGGTGAGGCTCTTGTAAGCATACTGGTTACACCAAGAATACAGTTACTATCCTTTCTCCTTAAGGACTCTGTACATCAGTTACTGTGTGTGTGTGTGTGTGTGTACAGCGCCCACACTCAGGCTAATTGATTGGTGAAAATGCCGGCGGAGCCACGCTAATGCGCTCCCCTTCTGAAAGCTTTTCTAATGAAACATTTATAAGCTGCTAATAGCTATTACACTGACAACACAATCCCTGGCACCACCCCCCCCCCCCCCCCCCCCCCAACCCCCCGCTCCGCCTGCGCAGGGCGTTACAGGGTGGCTGAACACTGGACAGTGAAAGTGGGGGGGGGAGAGGAGGGGGAACCGGCTCACCCCAAAACCCTTTAGGCCGGCCCCTAGCTGAAGACGCCACGTGGATGAGAGACAAGCTAGCTAGCTCCGAATTCTGTCTTGTTAAAAAAAGAAAATCAATAACGTACAATTTTTTTTTCAGGAGGTGGACAATGTGTGTTGCATAAATGTCTGTGTGTGTGTGTGTGTGTCGGTGAGGTTTATCTGTGTGGTGTGGAACCATCCCAAATGATTTGGACGTTATCGATCCAGTGTGGTGATCCGGAGGGGGGGGGGGGGGGGGGGGCTGTCCTTGTGGTGCTGTGACAATGTGACCCTGCACGTCTGGCGTTCGTTTCAAGGGGGAGCATGCATGATCCGATTGTCGTCCCCCCCCCCCCCCCCCCACCCCCCCCAAACCCCCCAAAGGTTGATAGTAATTCAACTTTCAACCACACGGCTTGTTGCTTCATTGATCGGCATGCAGGGGCGTCTGAGCGTATCAGCGCCCGGTAATTAAACGCTACATCACGGTTTGGGTGATGTCTGATTTCTGCCTCGTTCTCCACATTCCCGCTCATGCATCATGGTTTCCGCGGGGACGGGGACGGGGGCGGGGGCGGGGACGGGGGCGGGGCGGTGGTGGTTTCGTCGGAGCGGGAATAGCATTTCGGGATCCTCCTGTGATGTCATTGGAGGATGAGATGCTGAATTTGTCAAGGAGAAACATGCAGTGCCCCCCCCCCCCCCTCCTCCCCCTTATGATTCTCACTCAATTAAGAACCCCCCCCACCCCACTTCCCCCCTTATGACTTGTCATGGACAAATGGAACACTACAGCAGATGGGTCAGGAAATGGTTTCTTTCTGATTGGACGCCTCTAATGAGAATGGCCAATGACAGCGCAGCATGCTTCGGGGGGGGGGGGGGGGGGGGGGGGGGGAGGGGAGGGGGGGGGGGGGGTTGATCCACCTCGTCCCTGTAGTCGCCCGCACCCTGACTTTCCGAGAGGCAGCGAAGGCACTCCTTTAAACCAATAAGTAAGCGCGACACTGGAAGGATCCCAGTCCGAGCCAATCAGGTGGGGTGATACTGGGCTTGGGTTAACTGACAGGGAGGATGGTGGTCAACGCTTCAGGCACGATGGCGGAGATCAGCCCCGACCGGCCTGGATCACCGTCCATCGGCAGGATGGAGCCCTGGGAGCGGATGACGATTGGTTGATGGACCTGTTGCCGAGCGGATTCCGCGGAGTTCGGACGCTCTGATTGGTGGGTCTTACCACGACGGATATCCTGACGCGTTTGGGCGGCCTCCTGACCACAGGAGACTCTGGGATGTCCACCTGGTGGTTCTTCCAGAGGCCCAAAACAAGAGCAGGGGTTAAGATGACCTCACACCAACGCTTGGCTGACGTCAAGGCTAGAGTCTCCAGCCTCACTCCACCCTCCTCCCACATCACCCCGCTCCCTCTACCCACATCACCCCGCTCCCTCCTCCCACATCACCCCGCTCCCTCTACCCACATCACCCCGCTCCCTCCACCCACATCACCCCTCTCTCTCCTCCCACATCACCCCTCTCTCTCCTCCCACATCACCCCTCTCTCTCCTCCCACATCACCCCGCTCCCTCTACCCACATCACCCCGCTCCCTCCACCCACATCACCCCGCTCCCTCCACCCACATCACCCCTCTCTCTCCTCCCACATCACCCCTCTCTCTCCTCCCACATCACCCCGCTCCCTCTACCCACATCACCCCGCTCCCTCCACCCACATCACCCCTCTCTCTCCTCCCACATCACCCCGCTCCCTCCACCCACATCACCCCGCTCCCTCCACCCACATCACCCCAGGCCTACTCCACCTGCCGGAGTAGGTGAGTGGGAACAAGGCTGTCATTTAGAAAGACTGGAGGAAGGAACATCCTGTCTGGACAGGAAGTGCTTGTATACAAGTGGGCACTGGGGGTTAGAATTAGGAGCAGGTGCGGTTGGGAGAAAAGGAGTGTGCGGGTGAGGTAGAGATTGTGTGTGTGTGTGTGTTTGCTCTGGGTGTCTCACCTCCACAGCTTCTGTCTCAGGGTTGACACAGAAGAGGTTCTTTAAGGCGATGCCAGAGTTGTCCTGGGGGCCTGAGAGAGAGATACAGAGGGAGAGAGAGGCAGAGATACAGAGGGAGAGAGAGAGAGACAGAGATACAGAGGGAGAGAGATACAGAGGGAGAGAGAGAGAGAGATACAGAGAGAGAGGCAGAGATAGAGAGGGAGAGAGAGAGATAGAGAGGGAGAGAGAGAGGCAGAGATACAGAGGGAGAGAGAGAGATACAGAGGGAGAGAGAGAGAGAGAGAGAGGCAGAGATACAGAGAGAGAGAGAGAGAGAGAGGCAGAGAGAGAGAGAGAGGCAGAGAGTGAGTGTGTGTGTGTGTGTGTGTGTGTGTGAGAGAGAGAGAGAGAGAGAGAGAGAGAGAGAGAGAGAGAGAGAGTGAGTGTGTGTGTGTGCGTGTGTGTGTGAGAGAGAGAGAGAGAGCTCACTGGTAGGTAGGGGGATATCTGTGGGTCGCTCCAGCACAGAGGCTCTCTTCAGGGCAGGCTTCAGGGGCTTCTGGGATGGCGTGTGGACAGGACTGAAGGTAGACTCCTCTGTGGAGATCTGAACACGCACACACGCGCGCGCACACACACACACACACACACACACACAAACACCTTAAAACACACACTCCCACTCTGTATCACTTTCTCTCATTACGAAGTTGATTAGATCTGCCATCACTCCAGGGGAATTCTGTCTCGACAAAGAGTCTGGCCTTGTACAGCCAGTCAGACAGCCAGGGAGCCAGACAGCCAGACAGCCAGACAGACAGGCAGACAGACAGCCAGGCAGACAGACAGATAGACAGCCAGACAACCAGCCAGACAGACAGCCAGGCAGACAAACAGATAGACAGACAGACAGCCAGACAGGCAGACAGACAGCCAGACAACCAGGCAGACAGACAGCCAGGCAGACAAACAGATAGACAGCCAGATAGACAGACAGCCAGACAACCAGGCAGACAGACAGCCAGACAACCAGGCAGACAGACAGCCAGGCAGACAGACAGCCAGGCAGACAGCCAGGCAGCCACTTAAGACGTGCAGGGGGGATTAAGAAAGAGAGAGAAGGAGAGAGAGATGAAGGGATGAAAAGGGGGAATGAAAGGATGGGAGGCGGGTGATTCAAAAAGTGAGAGATGCTGGAGGAGGACTGAGGGAGGGGATGAGGGAGGACTGGGGGTGGACTGAGGGGTGGACTGGGGGTGGACTGGGGGTGGACTGGGGGTGGACTGAGGGGTGGACTGGGGGTGGACCATGGGTGGACTGGGGGTGGACTGGGGGTGGACTGGGGGTGGACTGGGGGTGGACTGAGGGGAGGACTGGGGGTGGACTGGGGGTGGACTGAGGGGTGGACTGGGGGTGGACTGAGGGGAGGACTGGGGGTGGACTGGGGGTGGACTGAGGGGAGGACTGGGGGTGGACTGGGGGTGGACTGAGGGGTGGACTGGGGGTGGACTGGGGGGAGGAAGCAGGAGGGAGAGAAGTGGAAGCAAGAAGCAGGAAGAGAGAGGGAAAGAGAGTGTGTGCAGATTAAGCTGAAAGACCTTGAGTGATGAAGCGCTGGATACCTGAAGCATGGCATTCTTGAGATTGGGGGAGAGATCGGGGCGGACAAATCACTGGTTCTCCTCTAGTAACCCCCCGCCCCCCGCCTCCCTCCCTGCCCCCACCCCCACATGCCCATTCTATGAGTAGTTGTTTCCTGAGGCTAGGTGCGTAGGCGGGTGCACTGAGGAGGATGTGTGTGTGTGTGTGTGTGTGTGAATCAGTATTCTGAGCACTGCAGTGCAAACCCCCAAAACAAAGTTAGGCATCATCTCACGGCTTCTAGAAGCTCATCTGGAGCTGGGTATGGGTGTGTTGTGGTGTGTGTGTGCATGTGCGGTGTGCAGTGTGTGTGTGTGTGTTGTGTGTATGCAGTGTGTGCGTGTGTGTGTGTGGTGTATGTGCAGTGTGCGTGAAGTGTGTGTGTGGGGTGTATGTGCAGTGTGTGTGGGGTGTATGTGCAGTGTGTGTGGGGTGTATGTGCAGTGTGTGTGGGGTGTATGTGCAGTGTGTGTGGGGTGTATGTGCAGTGTGTGTGGGGTGTATGTGCAGTGTGTGTGGGGTGTATGTGTAGTGTGTGTGGGGTGTATGTGCAGTGTGTGTGGGGTGTGTGTGGGGTGTATGTGCAGTGTGTGTTCTGACCTGGAAGCGGACCTCCTGGTTGACCTTCTGGCTCCCGTCCTCGCTGCCTGGGTGCGACACCACAGACAGGCGTTTCTTCTCTGCCAGGGCCCGCTCCCTCAGGTACTCCAGTCTCCGGGGGCGACCGAGCTGCTCGGCCAGCAGGGCCTGGAGCTGAGCGCGCTCAATGGACCCCAGCAGGATCATGGACTCTGCGAGGGAGGGTGGGAGTTGTAGTTTTTAATCCTTAGCAGCGGGGGGAGGGTAGGGGGAGGGAGGGAAGGAGGGGGGACATGAGCAGGGTGAAGCATGAGACGAACACAGAGGTAGAGATTGGAGAGGAAGGAGAGGCGGGCGGCAAATGATAGCGGAATGAAGCAGAGAGACAGAGAGACAGACACACACAGAGAGTGGGAGTGTGTGTTTTGTTTGAACTAACTGCCTTTGTGGCAGACTGTGCCGATGACGTATTTGGTTAAATGGCCTAGCTATTTGTCTTGGCATCGTGGAGTCTTTCAGGGAAGATCACTTGGAAGAATGTGCCAGGTCACCTGCCCACAGCAAACACAGTGTGTCCCAGCACACGGGTGGGAGTGGGAGCTAGCATGTGTTTGTGTGTGGTCACGGTCTATAAGTGTGTAAACATGTTTGTGCTTTACACCGAGAGAGAACACTGGAAATGTGTGTCTACTAGTGTGTGTGTGTGTGAGAATGTGTGCGTGAGCGAGCATCTGTGTGTGCGTGTGAGAGTGTGTGTGTGTGAGAGCATCTGTGTGCGCCTCAGTGTGTGTGTGTGTAAGAGTGTGTGTGTGTGAGAGCATCTGTGTGCGCCTCAGTGTGTGTGTGTGTAAGAGTGCATGTGTGAGAGCATGTGTGCAGTGTGTGTGAATATGTGTGTGCAGGAGCGAGCGTGTGAGCGTATGTATGTGTGTGTGTGAGAGTGCGTATGTGTGTGAGAGCATGTGCATGCGAGAGAGTGTGTGTGTGTGTGAGTGTGTGAGTGTGTGAGTGTGTGTGAGCATGTGTGTGTGCGTCTCAGTGTGAGCGTGTGCATATGTGTGTGAGAGCATGTGCGTGTGTGTGTGTGAGAGAGTGTGTGTGAGTGTGTGTCACCTGCAGACTCCACCAGAGCCAGGGTCTTGAGCTGTCCAGCCAGCAGCACATCATGCAGGTCTCTGTAGCAGCTGTTCAGGGTGATGTACCTGACGTCCCTCACCATGATGTCCTCCACACGGATGTTATACTTCCTGGAAGGAGCGAGGGAGGAAAGAGGAAGGGGGGAGGGGGGGGAGTGGACAGGGGAGGCAAGAAGGAGAGGTGAGGAGGGAAGAGGAAAACAAGGGTGTTCAAACCACCTGGAGGAGAAAACAACGTCGAGACAGTTTTCCTTTCCGGAACGTTCTCCCATTTCCCGGTCAGGTCCGGTGTGAGGTGACTTTGGAGCGGGTGGGGGAGGGGGATGGGGGTGGGGGAGGTGGGGAGGAGGTGTCGTTCTCTACGTTCCGGAGCTGACTGCTCATTCCCACGCGGATGCTGACTAGTCTGTCAGGAACGGCAGTGTGGCCGGGAGGTGACATTGTGTGAGCATATACAACATCAGCAGGTTCTCCCTTCCTCTCTCTTCCCCCCTCCCTCGCTTCCTCCCTCTTCCATTCCCTCTCTCTCTCTCTCTCTCTCTCTCTCACACACACACACACACGTGTCTGCCAGCTATAAACAGACAAGCTTCCTTCCTGTCAGTGGGTGCCAACCTCCGACACAACAGTGGCGGCCATTTCCGCTGCCAAGCCGTTGGCTGCCGTGCCAGGGAGCCTGTCATGGGCCAGAGACCCAGCCCTCCATCAGCCCTGTGGAGACTCAGCCCTCCATCAGCCCTGGGGAGACCCAGCCCTCCATCAGCCCTGTGGAGACTCAGCCCTCCATCAGCCCTGTGGAGACCCAGCCCTCCATCAGCCCTGTGGAGACCCAGCCCTCCATCAGCCCTGTGGAGACCCAGCCCTCCATCAGCCCTGTGGAGGCCCAGCCCCCCATCAGCCCTGGGGAGACCCGGCCCTCCATCAGCCCTGTGGAGACCCGGCCCTCCATCAGCCCTGTGGAGACCCAGCCCTCCATCAGCCCTGGGGAGACCCAGCCCTCCATCAGCCCTGTGGAGACCCAGCCCTCCATCAGCCCTGGGGAGACCCAGCCCTCCATTAGCCCTGTGGAGACCCAGCCCTCCATCAGCCCTGGGGAGACCCAGCCCTCCATCAGCCCTGTGGAGACCCAGCCCTCCATCAGCCCTGTGGAGACCCAGCCCTCCATCAGCCCTGTGGAGACCCAGCCCTCCATCAGCCCTGTGGAGACCCAGCCCTCCATCAGCCCTGTGGAGACCCAGCCCTCCATCAGCCCTGTGGAGACCCAGCCCTCCATCAGCCCTGTGGAGACCCAGCCCTCCATCAGCCCTGTGGAGACTCAGCCCTCCATCAGGGCAGGAAGCCAAGATGGACGACAGGCTGTCAATCACTGCACAGTGACAAGGCCTTTGAAAAGAGCTCATGGACCCTCACACACACACACACACACACACACACAGACACACACCCACACACACACACACGTCTGTGATGTTACATAATTGTTCCCCTGCATCAGTTCTCTCTCCTACTGAAAGGATCAAATGATAGACATGAGAGGACAGAACAGATGGATGGACCGACAGACGTAAACACTAAGGGCATGTCTGCATTCTGAACATATATTTACATCCCATTTCCATTTCGTAATATATGTACCAGAACATGTTAAGTGTGTGAGTGTGTACTGTGTGCGCAGGTGTGTGTGCGTTATGCATGTGTGCGTGTGTGTGTGTGTGTGTGTAGGAGGTGTTCTACAGCTTGGATCCGGGCCGTGTTTCAGTACAGGAGAGGTCATGAGTGACAGCATGAGACAGACAGCCTGTACTAGCTCATATCGCTCCCAGAGAACGTCTGTGCTGTGGGAACTAGCGCCGGGGAGGAGAGTGTGTGTGTGTGTGTGTGTGTGGGGGGGAGTTATACAAGTGTTCTTCTGGGTAAATGTGAGTAGGAGGCAAATGGAAGGCCTCCAGTCTGAATTGAAAGCCTGACAGCTTGGGGCTGACGTCTCCTGCACTCTCCTCTTTCAGCTCTTCGTCCTCCTCCGTTCCTGTGATCTAACCTCCAACACACACACACACACACAGCGGAGAATACAGGCCAGACTGGCCCATGCACACCAGCACACAGCAGTGAGATCGAATAGAGGGTGGTGTTACAGAGAGAAAGAGAGAAAGAGAGAGAGAGCGAGAGAGATGGAGAGAGATGGAGAGACATAGAAAGTGTGTGTAGGTAGTGATACAGAGAGAGAGACGAGAGAGAGAGAGATGGAGAGACATAGAAAGTGTGTGTAGGTAGTGATACAGAGAGAGAGACGAGAGAGAGAGAGAGAGAGAGAGAGAGAGAGAGATGGAGAGACATAGAAAGTGTGTGTAGGTAGTGATACCGAGAGAGAGAGCGAGAAAGAAAGAGACTAAATAAAAGAGAGCATGGGAGTGAGCGAGAGTGAAGGGGTGAGCTAAGGGGACACACACACACTCAATCTCTCCCACACACACACACACACACACACTCAATCTCTCCCACACACACACACACACACACACACTCAATCTCTCCCACACACACACACACACACTCAATCTCTCTCTCCCACACACACACACGCACCGGTAGAGTGTTTGTGCGGGCGTAGAACCACAGGTTGTATAACTGGGTAATTTTGTACAAACCGCAAGTAAATGAGGAATTATGCAACCGCTCCGTGGAAACTTAAACGGAACAAAATGTCTACGGACACACCCCCACACACACACACCCCCACACACACACCCCCACACACACACCCCCACACACACACCCCCACACACACACCCACACACAAACACACACACACCCACACACCCACACACCCACACAGAGAATGAAGAGGGGATGGAACACACAGGCCAGGTGGACACGGTGACAGGAAGCTGCAAAAAGAACTGAAGAGCCAAAGAAAGGAACAGATAAGGCAGAGAGGAGGGATGTAATGGTAATGTAGAAACACTGGAGTTAAGGTGGACAAGAGGCTGATAGAGTCACCTGGAAGAGAGAGGCAGAGAGCAAGGGAGAGAGAGAGACACACACACAGAGGTAGAAAGAGAGAGAGACAGAGGAAGAGAGAGAGACAGAGAGAGGCAGAAAGAGAGAGGCAGAGAGACAGAGGCAGAGAGAGAGGCAGAGACAGAGCGAGAGGCAGAGAAAGAGAGCGTGGCAGAGACTGAGAGAGACACAGGGAGAGACACAGGCAGAGACAGACAGACAGAGAGAGAGACAGATACAGACAGAGAGAGATGAGGGGAGGAGATATACTGACTCGTGGTGTCCCCAGCCCAGCTCTGGCAGGTAGGGCAGCTTCTTGATCCTGATGATGGAGTCGTACAGCGAGGGCTGCAGGGATTGGGCCACGGCGTTGGCCAGGATCACGGCGATCATCACCGGCAGGATGTGCGAGATCTGGCCCGTCAGCTCGAACACGATGACCGCCGTCGACACGGTGTGAGTGACGGCGCCGGAGAGCGCGGCCGCTCCTGGGGGGGGGGGGGGGGGGGGGGGGGGGGAGAGGGGAGGGAGGTCATCGCAGTTGTTTACATTAACGCAGCAATCGCGCACGACGGCCTCGACACGATGACCTTGCGCTTTTGGCCTTGAGGTCTAAATCAAGCCAAAGATCCAAGCCAGATGATAGAAACCTTTACATGCGGAAACTTCCGGATGCCGGGGGAGTGGGGGGGGGGGGGGGACAGCGGTTGGCGGGGGAGCAGAGACGTAGAGGGGATCGACACAGCGAGAGGATGGATGAGGAGGCTGTGGGAGGAGGACTGATCATTCTTAACTTCATTAGGAAAGACGATGGGGGGACGCTGCCATGTATCCATACTAATGGCCCCCTACACACACAAACACGCACTCGGGCACACACATGCACCCCATCTCTCTCTCTCTCTCTCTATGTCTCTCTCGCTCTCTCTCTATGTCTCTCTCTCTCTCTCTTTCTCTCACTCACTCTCTCTCACACACACGCAATCAACCACACTATCTCATACGCACAAACACACGCGCACTCAACCACACGCGTGCACGCACACACACACACACACACACACACACACACACACACACACACACAAACAAACAAACCAACACGCACAAACACACGTGCGCACACGAACACTCCAGGACGTTTCAAGGCCAAAGGTTGAAGAGAAACACAGGCCTGTGAGTCATCATCAACAATAATAACAACAACAACAACATCATCATGGAAAAACAGAATGTCACCCACCCACTCTCAGCATAATCTACATAACTGTCAAGTACGACCCTGCAACCGTACACAAGGAGGACCCAACGCAAACATTTACACAGACTGTTACCGTGACTACTATTTGATAGATTCCTTTTTTTTTTATCATGTCGCTGAAGTTGTTTGGTGTTGACAGACGTGTCTGACTTGTTGTTTTGACCCTGTTTACTTATTAGTGTTCTCCTGAACGGTCTTTAACATGGCTATCTGTTAGCTTAACCTAACCAGGGATATCTGAACACGGCTATCTGTTAGCTTAACCTAACCAGGGATATCTGAACACGGCTATCTGTTAGCTTAACCTAACCAGGGATATCTGAACACGGCTATCTGTTAGCTTAACCTAACCAGGGATATCTGAACATGGCAATCTGGTATCTTAACCTAACCAGGGATATCTGAACATTTAGATTTACTTGTTGGCCTTAAATCATATGGTTTGATTTATGTTTTTATATGTATTTTTTATTAGCTCCTACAATTGCTTGCAATTGCCAGGTTTGCAACCACATTTACACAAGTGTATTAATGGTCACATCTTGTACCTGGGGCAATGATATCAATAAAGTTGCCCCTCCTGCGTTGAAATATGTGGCTATTGTTTTGTCCTTGTTTGCGATTGGACACACGGTGCAAACTCCGCCCCTCTTATGTAAACACATGCGTCTCTAGATTGGGAATACTTGGGTTGATTGAACTGTTAACCACCGTTGTGACACAGGTTATGCAGGTTGTTAGGGTTAGTGAAACAGGATAACTGAAAGAAATCCAGGGCACATTGATCTTGATTAGTAGTGCAGTCCTTTGGTAGCTTAACCTAACCAGGGATATGATAACATGGCTATCTGTTATCTTAACCTAACCAGGAATATCTGAACATGGCTATCTGGAAACTTGACCTAACCAGGGTTATGATAACATGGCTATCTGTTATCTTAACCTAACCAGGGATATGATAACATGGCTATCTGTTATCTTAACCTAACCAGGGATATCTGAACATGGCTATCTGGCAACTTAACCTAACCAGGGATATGATAACATGGCTATCTGGTAAATTAACCTACTCTCTCACACTATGAACGACCCCCCCAGTTATACTGTATATGCGCTCCTGTAAACGTGTTTTCGAGTGTGTCCAGCGTCTCTCAGAGTCTCAGGAACCTCACCCACGACAGCGTAGCCTCCTGGCACGATGGGGTAAATGGTGCCATCTGTGTTGATGCCATCAGGAAACCAGGCAGCCATGCTCTCTCCAACCAGACGGCCAAACGCTGCCCCTGGACAGCACACACACACACACACAGTTAGAATGAGGGGGACCAACTCATACTGTGTGTATCAACACGTGATTCCACCCCCCCCTCCTCCCTCCCACACTCAAACACACACACACACACACACACAGTTAGGATGAGGGGGACCAACTCATACTGTGCGTATCAACATGTGATTTGACCACCCACCCACCCACATTGTGTATCTGACATCACACACACACACACACAGCATCCTCTTACCAATGACAAAGACAGGCATGAACGCTCCGCAGGGCACAGGGATGGTGGTCGCTAGGGCCGACATCCAGAACTGCAACACAAGAGAGAAACACACTGTGACACAGCCAGACACAGTCAGACACAGTGACACAGACAAGCACAGCCAGAAACACAGAGACACAGACAGACACAGACAGACACAGCCAGACACAGCCAGACACAGTGACACAGCCAGACACAGTCAGACACAGAGACACAGCCAGACACAGCCAGACACAGCCAGACATACAGACAAACACAGCCAGACAAACAGAGACACAGCCAGACACAGTCAGACACAGAGACACAGCCAGACACAGCCAGACACAGAGACACAGACAAGCAAAGTCAGACACACAGAGACACAGACAGACACAGCCAGACACAGCCAGACATACAGACAAACACAGCCAGACAAACAGAGACACAGACAGACACAGACAGACACAGACAGACACAGCCAGACACAGTGACACAGCCAGACACAGCCAGACACAGAGACACAGACAAGCACAGTCAGACAAACAGAGACACAGACAGACACAGCCAGACATACAGACAAACACAGCCAGACAAACAGAGACACAGACAGACACAGCCAGACATAATCAGACACACAGACAGACACAATCAGAGACACAGAGACACAATCAGAGACACAGACAGACACAATCAGAGACACAGAGACACAGACAGACATAGTTAGACACACAGAGACACAGACAGACACAATCAGACATAATAAGACAGACAGCCAGACACACAGAGACACAATTAGAGACACAGACACAGACAGACACAATCAGACACACAGAGACACAGACAGACATAGTTAGACACACAGAGACACAGACAGACACAATCAGACATAATAAGACAGACAGCCAGACACACAGAGACACAAGAAGCCAAAGGCCTCAGTCCTGCCCTTCCTTATGGTGTTCAGGCTCAATGATCATGACTTCTTTTCATCTTAATTCCCCTGCTGGAGCCTCATTCTTCCAGACACAGGTCCCGACTGAGGTGAGACCGGCCTGTCACTGCCTCCTCATTTGAGGGAAATAAACTCCTGAAAGGAACCCTGGGTAACGAGAGGGCCAAGCTGATTGGAGGATGGGGTGCAGAGATGGGAGAGTGCTAATTAGTGGAGACTAAGGGAGAATGTCACTGGTGACAGTGTGAAGGCTTAGGTGTATACACTCCATATGGAACTAACCAAGAAGTTTACAGTCTCACTCACACACACACACACATACTCACACACACCTACACACTCTCTCTCTCTCCATATTAAAAACAACCAACAACATCCCAAACTACCTCACAAAATCACACGTTTTTTTTTTTTTTTGACAAGGTGAGAAACACAAAACTAGAGTTGCTTCTATTTCTAGAGTTTTAGAGTTGGTGTGTGTGTGTGTGTGACAAACTGCCTCTCCTTCCCTCCCTTGTTACAATGCCATCAACCTTTTAATTACACTCATCTCTGAATCTCCATCCATCCCTCCATCTCTCTCTTCCCTCCCTCCACAGTTGGCAGTAATTAAAGCCAGCTGTCTGAGTGAGGTCATAGATCTGCCACAGCAACTCTGCACTGCAGCTTTCACACCTACGACACACACTGGGAAGATTATTTATTCTCTCTCTCTCTCTATCTCTCCATGTCTCCTTCTGTGTCCCTCTCTCCACCCCTCTCTACCCCTCCCCCCCCTCTCTCCCTGTCCACCCTCCCCTCTCTATCTCCCTCCCTGTCGCACTCTCACATACACATTCGTAACTCGTGTGTCAAGATACACACATGCGTCATGGCACAGAGAGAGCTGTTAGTAGGAAACAGAGAGTGATAGAAGAACAGGTTTCATCGAGGTGTGTGTCTCATCGATCTCTCTCTCTCTACATCTCCCTCTTCCTCCCCCTCTCTCTCTAAGACAGAGATAGGTTTAAAGGATCCGATCTCATAACATCAGCTTGTGTTCGATGTGTAATTTAGATAGTGTGATGCAGGTGTGTGCGTTTGGCTTGTGGGGCTAAGCTGGCCTGTTAGGTAACAGTGGAAAACAATGAGTGGGTAAGAGATCGGATCCTGCATGCTTCCTGCTCACTCTGCGGCTGATGAGGAAACCAATACAGACCTGCAGTTTGAAGTTACCAGCAATTGATGTTGTGTAAGAGCCCTCTCTCTCCCCCTCTCTCTCTCTCGCTCTCTCTCTCTCTCTCCCTCTCTCTCCCTCTCTCCCTTTTCTCTCTCTCTCCCTCTCTCTCTCTCCCCCTCTTTCTCTCCCTCTCTCTCCCTTTTCTCTCTCCCTTTTCTCTCCCTCTCTCTCCCTCTCTCTCCCTCTCTCTCTCTCTTCCTCTCTCTCTCACCCTCTCTCTCCCTCCCCTCCTACCCCTCTCTCTCCTCTGATTCCATCTCCTCCGTCTCCTCCTGGTCTCTCCTGTCTGCAGATCTGGACTGGTTTTGATTGTCTCATCTCTTAGATCGTTATACAGACTTCACCATCTCTACCGAGTTGGTTAGTTCAGTAATTAGCCGCTCAATCTCACACACACACACACATGTTCCCCTCCACAGGTGTGGGTCTGACGATGTCAACTGCAGCTGTAGCCCCATCATCACTTCCCTGTGATGCCACCAGCCATCCCTATGGCGACGGGGCTCTGCTCGCTTCCTGCTCCGTGACATCCAGCCCAGCTTCTGGCCTGGTAACTACAGGGTTGCCTAGGGGATGAGCTGGTGTACGATGATGGCCTTTATACAGCCCAGAACACTGAGGTCTCCCTCCTCACGGCGGAATCAACACCCAACTCGCTCTCGCTCTCTCCTTCAGTCTCTCTCTCTCTGCTCTCTCCTTCAGTCTCTCTCTCTGCTCTCTCGCTCTCGCTCTCTCCTTCAGTCTCTCTCTCTGCTCTCTCTCTCTCGCTCTCTCCTTCAGTCTCTCTCTCTGCTCTCTCTCTCTCTCTCTGCTCTCTCTCTCTCGCTCTCTCCTTCAGTCTCTCTCTCTGCTCTCTCTCTCTCGCTCTCTCCTTCAGTCTCTCTCTCTGCTCTCTCTCTCTCGCTCTCTCCTTCAGTCTCTCTCTCTGCTCTCTCTCGCTCTCTCCCTTCAGTCCCTCTCTCTGCTCTCTCTCTCTCGCTCTCTCCTTCAGTCTCTCTCTCTGCTCTCTCTCGCTCTCTCCTTCAGTCTCTCTCTCTGCTCTCTCTCGCTCTCTCCTTCAGTCTCTCTCTCTGCTCTCTCTGCTCTCTCTCCTTCAGTCTCTCTCTCACACACACACTTTGATACTCCTTGTTCACACACAAGAACACACTCTGAGAAATGAGACTCTAGTACAACACACTAAGAAAGACCCCGAGCGTGCACACACACACACACACACACACACACTCACAGAGTAAACACGGCACATAATGTGCCGCAGTCCAAAAACAAATAACTTTTAAGGGGACAGTAATTGATGATGCAACTGTGGTATAAACAACTGAAATACCAACCATCATTTATTTGGAGATTGACTCTCTCCACCCTCTCTCCTCTCTATCCACCCTCTCCATCTCCATCTCCTCTCTCTCCACCTCCATCTCCTCTCTCTCCACCTCCATCTCCTCTCTCTCCACCTCCCTCTCCTCTCTCTCCACCCTCTCTCCACCTCCCTCTCCTCTCTCTCCACCTCCCTCTCCTCTCTCTCCACCCTCTCTCCTCTCTCTCCACCTCCCTCTCCTCTCTCTCCACCCTCTCCATCTCCCTCTCCTCTCTCTCTCCATCTCCTCTCTCTCCACCTCCATCTCCTCTCTCTCCACCTCCATCTCCTCTCTCTCCACCTCCCTCTCCTCTCTCTCCACCCTCTCTCCTCTCTCTCCACCTCCCTCTCCTCTCTCTCCACCCTCTCTCCTCTCTCTCCACCTCCCTCTCCACCCTCTCCCTCTCCCTCTCTCTCTCCACCCTCTCCATCTCCCTCTCCTCTCCTCTCCCTCTCCTCTCTCTCTCTCCATCTCCCTCTCCTCTCTCTCTCTCCATCTCCCTCTCCTCTCTCTCTCCACCCTCTCTCCCTTGTGTTTTAGGTGGTTCTTCACTCTTTTCTCTACCTATTTTACAGTACAATACCCACTTCCTTTCACTACTTCTTTCTCTTTCTCTGTCTGTGTCTACACAGCATTAGCAGGAGACCAGTAGGCAGAAGTGATGGTGGTTTCTATGGTAATAGAGATGACCCTTTGGGGCTGATGAGGTTTTACAGAGACAGTCTGGCTGAGCAGGGGCACAGATTAAACTCATACTTTACTGCTCTGTGACATCACACACACACACACACACACACACACACAACCAGATGTTCCTGAGGGCTCACACCTGCTCCTGTCTTCTGTGTGAAAAAGATGTTCACTAAAGCATACACTAAAGGGAGTGAGGAAGAGAGAGAGAGAGAGAGGGGGGGCAGAGAAGAGAAACAGAGGGAGGAGGGATTGATGGTGGAAGAGAGAGAAGGAGGGAGGGTATGAAGAAAAAGAGAGGGAGATGGAGAGGGAGGAAGATAAAGAGAAAGGGAAGAAGAGAGAGAGAGGGAAGGAGAAAAAAAGAGGGAGATAGGAAGGTAGAAAAATATAAAAAATTTAGGAGAAAGGGGGATGAGAGACAGGGAGGGACGGAGGAAGGGGTGTGGGAGGACGGTGAGGTCAAAGAGAGAGTTTTGACCCAGAAGACAGAACATTACACACCTTTTTAATTTGTCAGTCGTCAAGAGGCGAGCAGTGCAGGTGTGTGTGTGTGTGTGTGTGAGTGTGTGTGACAGATTCAGAGGACAGTCGATAGCCCAGGAGCCCCCAGGGGCCCCCACTCCAATTACACCCATACTGCCACCTGCACAAAACACACACCTGCAGACAGAAGAACCCACCCACAGACACACACACACAGACACACACACACATAGACACACCCCCACACCCCCCACGCCTCATGACAGAAATAGCATCCATTTCATTGCACAAACGCTTATTCACTGGCTTAATTGCCCATGACTATAAATAGCATGTTGCTACAATACTGGCTAAATGAGTCTGTGTTTGAGTGTTCGCAGGTGCGCTAACTACCCTGCTAATGGTCTATTTCAAGACAGTAACCATGTGTTCTTCCTGAAGACTGAGGTAAAATGGGCCCAACAATGACATGTTGGTGTTTTCACGTCTGTAGATACCTGAGTGTGTAAATGGATGAGCTTGCTGCTCGCTGATGTAATTACTGACCTAAAGTGGGGATAATGACACTGTAGGAGTCATTAAGATAGTACCACACTGATCTGTGGCTTCTCAGTACAGTGTGGTACTTTATCCATACAGTGTGGTACTTTATCCATACAGTGTGGTACTTTTCTCAGTACAGTGTGGTA
>CM059325.1:2553571-2583034 GCA_030340685.1 Protosalanx chinensis | reverse complement strand
AATTCACTCTCTGGATTCATCGCATGGATGATGTCACCTCCCCCAAAAGAGCCCTGGCCTAGCAACCCCACCCTAACACCCCACCCTAACCCCCTCCTCCAACCCCACCTACACCGCCCCTATCCCCCTCCTCCAACCCCACCCTAACCCCCTCCTCCAACCCCACCTACACCGCCCCTATCCCCCTCCTCCAACCCCACCCTAACCCCCTCCTCCAACAACACCTACACCGCCCCTACCCCCCTCCTCCAACCCCACCCTAACCCCCTCCTCCAACAACACCTACACCGCCCCTACCCCCCTCCTCCACTCCACACCTCGCCCCCCCCCCCCCCCCCCCACCCCCCACCCTCCTCCCCCAATCCCAGAGCAGCTCTGCAGTGTGCGACATTCGATAGGGACATTTGTTTCCCCGTTGGTTTTTTTCTGGGCCTATATTTAGAGTTCCAGCCTGGTCTTGCATTCTGACGGAATGCTATGAGGACACGTGTGGAACTTGGCTGGAGGCGGGAAACGGTGCCCCACACACACACGCACACACACACACACACACACACACGCAGTGTGTCACTGCTGCGTCTTAAACAGATGAAAACACGCACACGCACCTCTTAAACATACAAACACAAACCGACGCGCGCACACACACACACACACGCAGTGTATCACTGCTGCGGCTTAAACTGCTGAACACACGCACTTGCGCACCTCTTAGATATACAGACACACACACACACGCACGCACACACTTGCCCCCTTATTAAACGGCCCCTCCCCCTGCTGTGTTTATCCTGCAGAGTGACTGTGGCCCTCTCCCTCACCGCCTTCCACTTGACCCAATAAAGTCAACAAGTTATAACGCTGTGCTAGGGTTGGAACTGTGTCTGCAGCAGCGTGTGTGTGTGTAGGTGAGCGAGTGTGTGTAGGTGTGTGTGTAGGTGAGCGAGTGTGTGTAGGTGTGTGTGTGTGTGTGTGCGTGTTTATGTACGTGTGTGGGGACATGTTATGTGAGAATGTGTTTATGCATTATTTACTACAATAAAGACCAGATAACAATCAAGAAACTGTAAAGAAATGCTGAGAGTAAGAATGTTTGCGGGTGTGTGTGTGCGCGCGTGTGTATGCGTGTGTGTGTTTATTATTGCAGAGTGAATTATGGGACTCGCTGTCAGAGTTTGACCGGAGAGTCACGGAGAGAGAGCATTTATCATGAAGGTACTTAATCTTTCCCTCTAAGGCGCGCGCACACACACACACACACACGCTGTCTCTTCTTAACACAGACACGCAAAGATTCTGTCTTCTCAACGCACGCACACACACACACTCATTCTTTTCCACGCGCACACAGTAAACACAGGGTGGAAACTAGACTGTGTTGCTGGGCAGGGAGCGTTTCCTGCAGTCTCACCATGTCTGCCTGGGACTTGGGAACCTTGTACTCAAACACAGGGTTTCCATCAGCGTCACGGACGACCATCTTGCTGGGCGATCCCATCCTTCAGAACAGACCAGAGGGGGAGAGGGGAGGGAGGGAAAGGGGGGGGGGGGGGGGTCGATCAAACGGAGACAGAGTAACAGTTAGATTCGGGCTTGTCTTTTTACTGCGTGTGAGGTATCCGCCAACATCCACTCCGTTGACGTTCATGTTGTCGTGCACGCGCGTGTGCGCGGACCTGTGTGTGTGTGTGTGTGTGTGTGTCCGCCTACCTCAGGTAGGTGATGGAGAAGCCCAGGTTGCTCCTGGACAGGGAGAAGCGAGCTCGAGCCACGCCACTGGAGCCAGCGGACCAGGATCCAGGCAGCCCTGTCAACACGGCCACAAAGTCTGCAGGAGGAGGGGGACAGGGGGAGGAGGGGGGCAGGGGGAGGAGGGGGGCAGGGGGAGGGGGGGGACAGGGGGAGGAGGGGGCAGGGGGAGGAGGGGGGCAGGGGGAGGGGGGGGGGACAGGGGGAGGAGGGGGCAGGGGGAGGAGGGGGACAGGGGGAGGAGGGGGACAGGGGGAGGAAGGGGGGGGTGGAAGAGGTACTCTTTACACTTGAAACTGGACGCCTTTGTAAACGATTCCCGCATGCTTCTGTGTGGGAGCAGTGGTGCGTTTGTCTGATTGGGTGTACGTCTGTTTGACTGTGTGTGTGTCTGTGTATGTGAGTGTGTGTCTGTGTATGTGTGAGTGTGTGTGTGTGTGTGAGTGTGTGTGTGTGTGGATGTGCGTGTGTCTGTGTGTGTGTGAGTGTCTGTGAGTGTGTGTGTGTGTGTCTGTGCGTGTGTGTGTGCATGCGTGTGCCTGTGTGTGTGTTTGTGTGCTTATTTGCATGCGTGTGCCTGTGTGTGTGTGTGTGCTTATGTGTGTGTGTGTGTGTGTGTGTGTGCTCACCAGAGCGGCTGTCCTGTGGTGAGAAGTCTTCAGAGCTCAGGTAGGATCGGTCATTGTAGGACTTGTGCAGGTCGTCCTCCTTCTCCATGTGGTACAGGAAGCCGTCAAACCCAGTCTCCACCTGCTTCCTGTCCACCTGACCTGTCGCAGGAACAAGGAACCACACCTTCTCAACTTTCTGTGTGGTTACGTGTGTGTGTGTGTGTGGGGGGGGGGGGGGTAGTGTGTTTATCTGGCATGTAAATCAGTTTCAACAGATTTGAACCCCTTGTTTATTTAAGATAGATTGCTTGAGACCAAAGGCTAGTGCAGCAGAGCAAAGGGACCTGTGTGACTCCCAGGCTGACGAGGGGAAGCAGAGTCACAAAGTCTCTGAGAGAAGGAGCAGGGAGAGGAAATGAGGGAAGGAAAGGCATGGAACAGGAAGAAAGCTGAAGAAAGCTCTTTCAACTCCGCCTCATCCCTGTCTCTCTCCCTCGTCTATTTCTCTCCCTCTCTCTCTTCCTCTCTCGCTCCCTCTCTCTCTCTCCTTCTTTCCCTCCCTCTCTCTGTGGATGTCTGTTTCTTTCTCTCCCTCTCTCTCTTCCTCTCTCGCTCCCTCTCTCTCTCTCCTTCTTTCCCTCCCTCTCTCTGTGGATGTCTGTTTCTTTCTCTCCCTCTCTCTCTTCCTCCCTCTCTCCTTCTTTCCCTCCCTCTCTCTCCTTCTTTCCCTCCCTCTCTCTGTGGATGTCTGTTTCTTTATCTCCCTCTCTCTCTTCCTCCCTCTCTCCTTCTTTCCCTCCCTCCCTCTCTCCTTCTTTCCCTCCCTCTCTCTCTCCTTCTTTCCCTCCCTCTCTCTCTGTGGATGTCTGTCTCTTTCTCTCTCTCTCTCTCCCCTTCAATCTGTTGCCTCAACACCTCCCTGTCCAGTCTGGCCGCCACGGCAACAAGGTTTATTTCTACGGCCGAGGGGCGGAGGGGGAATCGGGAGCGACACTCGCGTGCGATCCCAACAATGAGCCGCTGTTCCACACAAACACACACACACACACACACACCACCACGCATCCGGATGTCATGTGCACCTTTCAGCGTCACACTCGGAGACTGACAGACGGGTCACACACACACTGGGGACTGGGGCACTGAGGGACGCACGCTGAGGCGCACACACACACATATAGACACACACACACTCACACAGACACACACAGACACACCCACATAGACACACACACATAGACACACACACATAGACACACACACATAGACACACACACACTCACATAGACACACTCACACACATAGACACACACACACACACTTACATGGACAAACACACACACTCACATAGACACACACACACACACACACTTACATAGACAAACACACACACTCACATAGACACACGCACACACTCACATGGACACACACACACTCACATAAACAAACACACACACTCCCATACACGCACAGACATAGGCTCTTACTCACACACACTTATTTGCCATTTTCCGATTTCCCAGACTGTCTGCTTTCTTTCCTGCCGTATCGTTCACACTCTCTCTCTCTCTCTCTCTCTCTCTCTCTCTCTGTGTGTGTCTCTCCATGTCTCTCTCTCTCTCTCTCTCTCTCTGTGTGTGTCTCTCCAGGTCTCTCTCTCTCTCTCTCTCTCTGTGTGTTCCTCTCCATGTCTCTCTCTCTCTCTCTGTGTGTGTGTCTCTCCAGGTCTCTCTCTCTCTCTCTGTGTGTGTGTCTCTCCATGTCTCTCTCTCTCTCTGTGTGTGTCTCTCCATGTCTCTCTCTCTCTCCATGTCTATCTCTATGTCTCTCTGTCGTCCTCTCTCTGCCCTCCTTTCTGGTCGTACCCTCAAGCTTCTGTGTAGTGTCAGCCACACCTTCATTCACTGTATCCTCAGGTGCACCAGTCACCCTAAACACACACACACACAGTTTCCAACCACAAACACACTCAAACGACACTCAGACACATGCTCCACACTTTCCCCCCCGAAACACACCCACAGTTGTCGTGGTGAAGGGGCCCTCTCAAAAAAACACCTCCACTTTCCACTTTCCACCCCCCCCCCCCCCCCCACCCCAGAGCTGTGGAGAATGTGAGACCCACCCTGTGTCATGGAGAGGAGGGGGGACATGGGGAGAGAATGAGGGGGACAGAGAAAGTGAGACTGCACAACTGTGGATGTGTGTTTTGTCTGTAGGTGTGTGGGGGGGGAGAGAGAGAGGGGGGGAAGAGAGAGGGGGGAGAGGGGGAGAGAGAGAGGGAGAGAGAGAGAGGGGGAGAGAGAGGGGGGGGGAGAGAGAGAGAGAGGGACTGGAAGGAAGGAAGTAGAAAACGAGGGAGAGAGGGAGAACAGGACCTTTGGACAGAGAGAAAGAGAGGAGAGGAGAAGGGAGGAGAGGGGAGGAGATGAGAAAAGAGGGGAGGAGATGAGAAAAGAGGGGAGGAGAGACTGTGTTATGGTGTGAGGTAAAGGTGAGGCTAGGTCACCTTTGGGGCAGCTCTTGCAGCACTGTCCAGGCAGCAGCTCAGGGTTGTCACAGTTGGGTTCTGGGCAGTCCTGTTTGATGTTCTTACAGCTCACCTTCCCCAGCACCTTCCCACGCCGGCCCTTTTGCTGAGAAAAACACAACATGAGCCACTCTCACCTATATTTATTCATTTACACCTAAATCCAATGTAGCAATACAGTATTAGGAGCAGGTCAGTGTAGCCTCTCATTCATCCAGGAGGGTTCCATTGTATAATTTTTTTTCAAAGTTAGTCATCTGGACACGGTTTTAAGTTAAATCAACTGGATTTGAAAACAATGTCCAGATGACTACCTCTGTTTCTACAGTATTAGGAACAGATTCATATTTTTTTATGTAAGTAAAGTACATGTAAGTAAAGAAGCGGAAGATAATGGATGGATGGATGTAAGTAAAGAATTTCGTATTAAAAAAAGTGGGGTTGGTCTAAATTTACCGGTTCACAGTAACACTGGACACAGTGCATGACCCCAAACGGCTCTCCCAGGTCAGGGTGCCACGTGTCGTCAAGGGAATAGAACCGTCCACCAAACGAACATCCTGCAAAGAACAACGGGTTAGTTTGGGCGAATACAGAACTTACACACAAAAACAACACTTTATCGAAATGGAAAAGTAATTTTTAATTAAAAAGGCTACATTTGTATCTTCAAACTATTTGGCAGCGTGGTTTATTAGCCTAAATGAGTGTCAGGTGCACCGCCGAGGCCAGATATGACTCTAATGTTGTGGATCGGGATCTTTAAACTGTGGGTGGGTCATGAGCAGTTCACGTTATTTCTGAGACTCCAGGGTTCGATCTACAAGCCGAGCAGATGGGTGTCAGTTTGTCGGGAACTGAAAGATCGCCAGTTAGCCTTCCAAAAGTGTGAGGCAGGAGGACATTAAACATTCTGGGCAGAACAGAGGGGTTTCCTGACAGCCGATCGATAACGATGGCCGAGAGACACGCCTGTGAAATTCATATTAAATAATAAATAAATAAAAATTCACCCAGCACCATGTCATTTGAGAGAAGAAATACCAAGAATGGACTGTTCAATTTGGTAACTGGCGCTCATCATGCCTTGAGGGTCGTGAGTCTTGTGTAACCAGAACTTATTTCGGCGCTTATGACCAGAATGTGAGAGAGAATTGATATCAGGGAAACATATTGCATGATAATCCCCTGAAGTCTGTTAGGCCGAATCCAACATGCTTTTCTCAGTCCCAAACTCCCCCATCGAATTCCAAAATTGGGCGCATTCGCTCACTTATATGTGGATCAAATGTCCTTTTTCCAACCCAGGCTTACCACCACCACCACCCAGCCCAGTAAGATGACTGACTGTTGATGCAATAATGTGCGGTTATCTACGCTGCGTATAAACCTGGTTTGCGTTATGTTTTCATTAAGTGGTGCACTTTAAACACCCCAGCTGAGTAAGAGTGCACCAGAAACACCTCGCCTGTCCTCTGATCCGCTCAGCCGCAGTGAATCATCCGCTTGGCAGTGCCAAAGAAGCGCATACCATCACACACACAAAAACAGCCGTAATGGAAAGTCGATTGTTACCATCACAGATGGCAGTCTACTCACTTTCAACATTTAAAGGAAAACACGCAGCTCTGTAAAACGTGTACTTCTGCAAAGGGGTCAGCCTGAGGTCATGTTTTCAGATCACCTTCACTCTAATCAACTCCTTGAACAACGACCCCAAAAATATGTGCTTACCTGACAATCCCTTTGAAGGCTGAGGTTCTCTCTCGGACTGGATGGGCAGCGCGGGGGACTTCATCCGCGAGGACAAGCCGGTCTGCAGACACGCGCAGCTCATCACCCACAGCAGGAAGCTCAGAGCTCGTGGCATCCCGCTATGAGGCAGCATCCAAAACGCGCTCCGGTTTACTTGAACTTTCTCCTCTTTCTATCTAGAGAGAGAAAATAATCTTCTGCCCTTGTCGATGCGTCTAAAGCCTAAGTATAATAATAATATAATAATAAATAATCCTTGACGATAAAGAAGCTACCGTTTTAAACGCTTGAAGCGCGTGCAAACCCGGGATTAATCTGTCCTCTAAGTAGCGTAATGTAATGATCAAATAGAGTGAGGTTCTAACCTCGGTCCTATCCTGTTCCAGCCCCCAAAATCGTATAACCCATCCTCTACTGGTCCCTTCTGTTTTATACTGCTCGGACAAATGAAGCAGTTGGGCTACAGGGAGGAGTGAGAAGGAAAGGGGGTGGGGGTAGGTGCAGAACTGGAGGAGTTGCAGCCCAGAGTGTCAGACAGCGGACTGCTGTTTAAAAAGCATCAGAACGCCTCGAGAACAGCAGCGCCGGTTACAGTACAGGAATGCGCGAGCGTCTGCCGCGTTATTTATACAAGTGCTTTCTGGAGTTTAGACAAGTGACTCACCAAAACTAAATAGTTTGAATTCCTATACGTGACAATTATTTTGAAATCTGTGTTTTTTGGCCCTAGTGGATCAGACTGTCCTTTTGCATTGAACATTTTGTTGAATTCAATCTCCTCTTCAATACACACCAATTTAAAAAACGTTCCTACATAATTTGTCATCCAAATCAGATCTGTTTAAATTTCACGGGCTAAACGGGCTTTTGGTCAAACGTTGCTGCTTAAATTCCGATCTTATTTTTTTTCTACAAGCAGTTGTAAATATGTGTTGATATGTAAAATGAATGTAAAGTAAGAGATTGAAGTATGGAAAAAAAATAACGGTGTATATAGTGTCTGTGAGTTAATGAGAGTGTGCAAGTGTGTGTGCGTGTGTGTGTGTGGGTGTGTGTGCGTGCGTGCGTGTGTGTATGTGAGAGGCGTCTTGGTCCACAGGGAAGCAAAGCTTAAGTTATAGCTTTACATCTTGATTTATTTTAGGAGGTTCAAAGAGAGGGTCATGTGAATCATGTACTAATGATGATTTATGGACGTGAGAAGAATAGGCCAAATAAAGTCGATATGATTCAATCTAAATGTTTAGAATGCACTTTATTTGAAGGTGTCCATTGTACATGATGTGTTACTTATTTGTATGAATACACAAACTACTATAGCCTTCTAACTAAAACAAAGTCCATGCTCTTTATATTTGTGAGGCTTACAGACGCACACACACTCAGACAGGCACAAACAAGCTGTTGTGTCTTTCTCGACTTCTCCTTCACACTAACACCAAAGAGCCATAAAATAAAGTAAAATAAACTCATTTAGGACTTGTACTGGTGGGAATTGAACGTGGTTTTGCAAAGAGCCGTATATCACTGATTGTTACTGTCTGTCGCGTTCCGGAAACTGCATGAAGTCTTCCGCTTTGTGGATCCACTAGTCCTTCCACATGCAAAACATGGCGATACGCTCTATAGAGATAACCCTTTCAGTTCCACCTTCAGCCCTCCTCATCTGCCTGATGACCTATGGTTCAACAAAGTGCCATAAACACAAGGGGGGGAAAGAGGAGCAACAATAGACGATAACTGAAGTTTACTGTAGATAGGATTTAGGCCATACGAGTGTGGTTGTTGTAAAAAAAAAATATATATATATATATATATATCAAATGATCACGTAAACGCGGTGAAATATCCAAACATTTTGGGCGTAGAATTTTGTTGTTGTATTCCATCGAGTCCAGGTGTGATGACAGGCATTACTTTTATGCATATGTCGTTAAACGAGACAGAGTCACTCAAGAGTGTGGTGAGGGGATTCACACTCCGGGTCCCGTTTCTGCGTGCAGACGTGAATGGGAACCGATGATGGTCTGTTAGCACTACATTATTGGGTGATAAGCACCGATGCCATTTCATATGGGTGATTCATTAGGGAGACTGGATGGTAAATTGTCTATCGGAGTAAACACAGTCTGTTTATATTACGCGTTCACAAAGTAACGAGACCGATTGCTGAGTTGTGTATTGCTCACCAACGAGTCAGTCAGGACCAAGGAGTAGGAATATTGGATGTTAGGGCCATTCCGTTTGTTCTCATTATATACTACATGGCCTATAGGCCGTAATGTAGTGTTGAGTGAAGGATTCACTTGAGAGGATTCTCTATTCTGAGTTGTCAGTCTGCCTCAGTAGCTCACACGAGGAGTGCAGTTCTTATCTATGGGTTTGAGCAAAATATGCCTTGTCTCTCACGCCCACTGTGAGAATCAAAGGACAGCTGAAGTTTACAGCCATTCCTGTAAGCCTCCGCGTGTGTTTTCAGTTAAACTCTGGAGAGGGGCTAGGATAGGATAGAGAGGGAGAGAGAGGGAAAGAGAGAGAGGGGAGAGATAGGGGAGAGAGAGAGAGGGGCTTGGATAGGATAGAGAGGGAGAGAGAGAGAGAGAGAGAGAGAGAGGGGAGAGAGAGAGCGCGTCTGAAGTCATTTCTAATATGCCAAGAAACATTACACTCTAATAAAATCGATTAACCGTGTCCAGCGGTTTATGAGAGTGAGCAAAAGTTACAATTCCGATCACAATTTAATTTGAAACAGGCACAATGGCTGGCGTTAGAGCAGAATTATTCACTTTATTCCCGGATTGGTAATACCCCTTTGAGAGGAAAATAAATGAATATTTAAGACCATACTTTACAGACTAGTTCTACACTCATATCTCAGTCATCTTTATATGTATTTATCTTATATGTATCTCAGTGTATTTGAGGGAAACACACGCAGACTCGACAACATGCATAACTGCCGCTCATGCTGTTTCATTTGAGGAGCTCAATCCCCCCGCTACCCCACCCCTCCCTCCCTCCCCCCTCCTTTCCTCGTCTGTCTGACTAGCACACACGCGGGACCACATCCTGTTTGTTGCCTGCATTATACGGGAGGCGTGAATGTACCGCGGGAGGGGGGGTGGGGAGTGCAGGACTTCATGATGGTCTGGCAGATGTGGCCCTAATGCCTTCGTCACCACCTGTTCGCCATCACTGATTACAGCAAAGCGTATGGAAGGCAGATAGGTTATAGGACAAGCTCCTTAAGGCCCATGGAGAACATCCGTACATAAACATCCCTCCATCTTTTGGGACTGACAAGGAAATCTGAGCGAAGAGAAAGATAAAGGCTATTTCATAGCGTGGTCACGTGGTGTTTATTGGAGATTAGTAAAGAGCCCTAAAATTTGAAATAGGCATCAGATTATAGACTTTATAGGTTGGCTAACGAAAATCAAAGCTTTGAAAGGAACACACAAAAAATTGTGTACATTTGATGTTTTTCGCATCTGAAAATTACTCATAGGTCATAAAACTGTCAAACATCTTCCAATTTAAATGTGTTATTTGGATCCCTGTGCATTTTATCGAGCCAAGCTGTGATAAATTATGTCATCAAGACGGCCCTGAAACCGATGACTGTACGATAAAACAAAATATTTCCGTCTCAATGTGCAAATGCTCAGATAAAAAAGTTCAAAGTTCAAAGTTACATTCCAATATTACCCAATTTAAATGGGCATGGGTCGATAATACTGTAACATAGACTTGTCATAAATACTTATCTAATTGATCCATTATGGGGTCAATTAAAGTCAGGGTGCGCTGCGAGAACGCCATTTTACTGCCCACGATTTGGTTCTAAATAGCAAGTGACAGAACAACTAAACGAAAAGGGACGATTACTTTATAGCTCCTGTTATGGTAATACTGATAATGATGGTAACCAGACGGGGTCAAGGCCTCTACAGCCGCAGTTCTCTTGTAAAGCTAATTCTTCTGTTACTCATAGCAACGGAAAGACGCGTGAATACCCACTTAGAATGTAAATGCAAGTCTTGTGGAATTGATGTTTATTCATGCAATGGATGAACGGAATCAATTTGCAGACACTGGCGAAACGAAACGAAACGAATCGAAAGAAAGCAGGGGTGCAAATAGAAACACCCCGCTTTCTTTTCTCACCAACACGGTTTCCGTGTGGCCCTAGATCGATTTAACTATACAAATAACTCAAACCAGAACATTTTTGAGTTGCTTAGGAACCCCAAATACATCCACCTGTTGCACCAATCCTACAGAACCCCGTAAACAGAAAGCCAACCGCGTCAATTGGGTTTACAAAAAAGAAATGACTTCCGCACTTTATCTAAGGTGGCTCTGGAAAGCTATCAGTATCAATTAGCACCCTGCTGTAGACTGGTAAAGATCACTGGTCATCTGCTACAGGACAGCTACACAGAACACATTGACTTGTTATTAAGGAGGTCTTAGATTGGATTGGATTCAAATATGGCTACAACTTATTGCATGTGAATCACACTGATTTATCTTTATTTACATGAACATTTACAGCTGATGTGTGAAACCTGGGTCGTCTGAACAGAAGGATTTCAGGGCCCCTTCCTAAGGACATGCACAGACATGATGCAGTGATTTAGAATGGGTGACGCGTTCAAACGATCCAGAAATGTCTAAAGTTAACATGGCCGCCACGGTTAAGGCCCAACTTCCACCTCAAACCTTCCTTGTTTTCCTCAACCAGTCCTCCACCTGCAGTGGGTCGCCTATGCATGTAGACTCATCCTTAATTCCTTTCTTCCTTCCTTTTTCCCCTCCATTCTGTTTCAATAGTGCTCTTTTCGGGGTTGTGTTGACCAGGGGGGCAGTCTGGATGGATGCAGACCCCCTGTGGGCTAAACGTACGCTGCAAATGTTCCCTGCTGCCCTCGGCCAACACTGGCAAAGGTCTGGTGGTGGACCACCACCTCTTCCAGCCACCCTTTCCCCTCAATTTTCCCAATCAAACAGACCCCTACTGTCTTACCCTCACCTCCTATGGTCCTGACCCCCATGAGAGACTCCACCTCCTGCTTCCATCCCTCGGGGATGGTGCTATCCTCGCCGCCCCCTGACTTCAGGGGGCTGAGAGAAAGCCCAGCGTCCCGGGGAGAGGGTCAAAGACAAGGGCCAGGGCCACAGGGAGTGGTGAGAAATTAGCCTTTCAAACGATCCTCCACATATCAAACCCCCTTTCCAGCAGGGTTGTGTGTGCGTGGGGTCGTGTGACTGTGTGTGTAAGCGACAGAAAGAGACAGGGAGGAATCAAACTAAAGGCTCAGTTCAAAACAACCTCAGAGGCTCATAAGATCCCTAGCTCCTTCTCCCCTCGCTTCTTGTTATTGTCCCTTCCGAGAGACAAGAGCGGATCCTGGGCTCAGACTCAGGCCAGTCCCTGGTCCTCCAGGCTCTGGAAGGAAGGCCAGCGTTGAACAAGAAGACCCAGAACTCGACACCAGACCAGAGTCTGAATCCGACACTGCCAGCTCCTCGAACTTCTGGATGACTGTTCTCACAGACTGGAAATTCACATCTCTACGCCAGCGTCCCCCTCCGGCCCCAGAGGGGCCCCGGTAGGCAGAGTGGCGGCTGAGGAAAATATGAGGCGGTGGGGGTAGGCCGCAACGAAGCCTCAGTCTGCCCTGCCCCAATCCCAGAGCAGGAGTCACTCCGGTGGGGCCAAAGCAGGTGGGCAGGGTGGCCAAGTGCTCCTGGGTGAGGGGGTTGTGGAAGCTAAGAACGCCCCCACCCATGTTGAGGAAGACGCCCAGGGTTTTGATCTGGGGGGGCACAGCACGGACAGGCTCCCGAAATCCGTCGTAAACAGCGGAGAAGGACATACCTCGCCTTTCCATCCACCAGCTGCGAGAGGCGTCCAAGGACTGCACGCCTGTAGAGAGAAGAGCGGATTGGTCAGGATATCTGTCGACTGCCTTGAATAGGCTTCATGTTCACGAGGGAGCCGCAGGTCACAAACGCTACGTCCCATTTGACTTTTTCGGTTAAGTGACACAAACAGAACTCTTGTTTCACTGAACTAAGCAGTACATTCTTGTCACATTTAATACAAATAAACAAGTTGTTCACGATTTAACCAAATGAATAGACTTGACTCTTGTAAACAGGCAGCAGCTGTTAGGCCCTGGGAGCCAAGACTGTTAATGAAAGTTTTTGAGGGCCAACCAACAGCGCTAGTCACCTCTGTTCATCTGCCAATGCATGCTGTTGAAACTGAAAGGCCCCTTCCAAGAGGAAATCCACGAGTTCTGTGTTAAAATTGTGGCGGGGAGCACATTTCTGGGTCCGCCTCCAACTGCGGATTCGGAAAGCTAGGAATTCAGATGGCTCAGGTTGAAGGCGTTGACCTTGTGATAGGAAGATTGTGAGTTCGAACCTTGGCTGTGGCTATGTGATATTGTGTCCTTAGGCAAGGCACTTCACCCTACTTGTCTCAGGGGGACTGTCACTGCACTTAAATGTGAATTGCTTTGGATAAAAGCGTCTGCTAAATAAAGCATTATTAACTGCGCCACTGGGTGGTGTCTTGGAGCTGCTTTGAGCGGATGTCAATGAACTTTATGTAGGACAACCTGCACTGCACTCGTTTTCGATTTTCGTGTTTCCTGGAGGGCTTCTCGCAGCAAAGCTTTGGGTCGATGTTGTCTTTACAAACACCACGTGGCTGCACATGTGAAATGAAGGGAACGAACGTTCCGAGATGATGAGCCGTTGGATGATTAAACCGCATGCCCGTCCTCACCGATCCTATAGAGGGCGCTGTTACAGACGTCCACCTCCCAGTAGAACTGCCCTCGGGAGATGATCGCGTCGCCACAAACCTGCGGGAGGGCTTGTTCCCTGTTGCCTTGGCGATGGGAGAGCAGCAGGGGGGGGCTTGACCCTTGGAAGGCGACAGAGAGGGAGGAGTTGGACAGACGGAGGGAGGAGTGAAGCGTTGAAGGGTCCAGGATGAAAGAGAGACCTGGGAAGAGAGCGAAGGGTTACAGGTCAGCTGCTTCTTCAGCACATATTTGGAAAAACCTCTTTCGCCGAGCACAGCAGATTCGTTATTGTATGAAACAGCTGACCTGCAATAGATTTCTCCATGTCCTCTTCTTGTAAGTCTATAGCGCCATCTAGTGGTGAAACAGAGGAACCTGAATGGGTGGAGGGGGGTTAAAGATTTGTACTACAGAGACCAAACCTGCTCTTTAGGAGGTCTGGGTCAGAAGAGAGATAAAGAGTGTCTGTGTTTATCCTGCGTTGACGTCACTTCCTGTTGTGACAGGATGACTCAGGAATAAACAAAAAGTAACGTATTGCGCTGGTTCATCCTCTGTTCTTTGTATTTTTTACACTTTGTTTTACATTATTTTCATACCAAAGTAATGGTACACAAATACACATACTTTTTTGGGAGGAAGTTCCATGACTTATTATAGATTCAAGTTAACTTAGTAATGACCTCAGCATTGTTATCATGTTTACAGCCTGTGCTGTAAGGACACTGCATTTTGTACACCAGTTTCAACATCTGTATTTGTACATGGAAAATTACCACCAATACTCTCCGAAGAAGATGGGGCTATGACATCATCTGTCTCTAGGCAGAATGCATCCTGCTGGGTATATTTTAGGACAGAAGAAGAAAACACGTTACGAGACGTCGAAAGAGCTTGACGTTACAGAGCTGTGTGGGAACTGGTTATCAGGTCATTACTCACTGACTTATCGACCTGATGTAGCGGGGACTTGGCTGCCTCTGCTGGGCCACTTTCCTTGGTTCTCCATCCAGGGGTCAGGGTGGGGTCGTGGGGCAGACAACGCAGGGCGGACGCCCAGTCCCAACATGGAAGCTCCACAGGGTAGCGGCAACACGGGCACAGCACAGCGCACACGCGCGGGTTGACCAAACGGCTAGTTCCAGGGGCCCCCCTGGGAGACAGGCACCCCCCTGCCCCCTCCTCCCCCCTTAAACAGCGCCCGCACAGGGTGTGGGAGCAGGGCAGGAGGAGGGCGACGTCATAGTCGCGTCTGCAGGACGGGCAGAGGGAGAGAAGGGAGAGGGAGCAACCATCGAAGTCTTCCTCGTCTTTGTGTTTCGCCTCTTCGTCGTCTCTTTGGCTTCCTGTACGGAGGCCAGCCTGAAGGTGTGAAGGTGGAAGCAACATGGCTGGACACAAGTAGTTAGACAGCGTCACAGTCAACCTGTACTTGACCACCAACACCTCAGTTCTGCGATCCTTTTGCTAAATCTTGCATCTTATACAGAGCTGGACCTGATTGGCTGGCTGGAAGCGACAGCTCCTTGTCCACCTTACAGATCGGGCCACAGCCAAGACAAAGACAGTCTCGAAAACCTCTTGATAAAAACACCCAAATCCCATTTATCAAACGCTCTTATCCATAGCGACTTACAGGAAGTACAGGGACATTCCCCCCAAGGCAAGTAGGGTGAAGTGCCTTGCCGAAGAACACAACATCATGTTGGCACGGCCAGGATTTTCGAACCGGGAACCCTCTGATTACTAGCACGAATCCCTTACCGCTCAGCCACCTGTCTCCCCTTTATAAGTAGATATCCTTCGATGAGATGGAGATGGAACCCCCCCCCCCGCCCGCCCGCCCCCCCCCCCCCCCCCCCCTCCCCTCCTCTGCAGGTTAGGAAGGTATCCCACTGTAGTGAGTCTCAAAGATGTTCTTCCCTGAAGGATGGAAGAGGGACTTTGCTCTCCACAGATGGCGGACACAAACGGCGCCTGTCCATCGTCGCATTCGTAAGTCCTCAGCGGTCTGGCTCCCTGTCAGCGTCAAAGAGCCTGTTCCCGGTAGGGAGCGAGGACAGAGACGGAGGGAGAAGAAAGCGAGAGAGACAGAGGGAGAGAGACGGAGAGAGGGGAACAAGGAACACAGCCTTTTATTAGGCATGGCGTTACCATGGTGATTTTTGTTTCTCCTGCAGGCGCCCAATGAATCCAGCCCACTTGACACACACACACACACACACACACTCTCTCTCTCTCTCTCTCTCTCTTTCTCATACAAACATACAGAGATTGGACAATTGATGCAATGGGTGGAATGGGGATGGGCTCCACCACTAACACAATCTTACAGTCATTCAGAGATGGTCTAGGATACATGGATTATCTCCAAGTGTTTTCTTTTCATGACAACACAACGGGAATATAAAGATCCACCCCCAGCTCCATCACCATGGTTACACTTCCTGTCTCCATACTATTGTCTGTGGGGGCCCTATTGTCCCTTGGCCCGTTGTATAACAGCAGACTAATGTGTTGGCTCAGCACAAACCAGGTTTGGGCCCAAAAAAAGACAAATAAAATCCATTGACTTCGCCAATACTCAACATTTTTAGGGGAAGAATTTTGTAGAATCTCCAGTGATTACTATATGAAAGAACGCATAAGGGAACCTATGTTTGTGAGAGTCTAGGCACTTGTAGGGTTAATTGAAAGTAGCAACATACAGATACCTTATTTTAATCTACCTATACTACAGATAAAGTACTTAATCTACCAGTGGTTGGTGGAAGATCCAGATGTAGGTTTTCTTGGTCCATACTGTAGAATAGGTTGGACAATAATTCACTAGTGGTAAGCCAATCTGTATTGATCTGGAAGATGAGGTCAATGTTAACACATTGCAACATCCCTTCAGGGAGTTACGGGAATTTAAAAATGCACTAGAATGAAAAGTGCACGAACGCAGCAAAATGTCCTACAAGCGCTCCTTTTGGAAGATGGTTTTACTCGTTTTTAAGGAGAGCTTCTTGACTGGACTTCATTTCGGTAGGATGGAAGATTTGGCCGCGCAACGAGGAATAAAACATCCATTATCCAGGAACGTCAATCGCACAGGAGCGTGTTATGGCTGTTAGCAGTGGGTATCCAATTCACCTCACCTACACACGTTAGAACTCGTGTTATATAGGAAGATTAGTTTGTGATACTATTCAATGTACTGTACAAGTAGTTGACGTGAACGCGTTGTGATCCTGCTGATTTGAATATCTTGGCGCACGATACCAGATAAGAACGTTCATATTTGATTCCCACTATAAATGTAAAACAGTTGATCTGTTTTGTCTGTCGGATTAGGATAGCAATGTCCTAACGGTTTAGGTGAAAAAGTCTATGTTCGTCACATGTCACCAATGTAAACGATACTCCTTAAACGGATGTTTGCGCGGGGGAGGCAACGAGTGCAAACGGACTTTACTGACTGTGCTGTGTGCTGTTTATGATGAGAATCACATTCTTCCGGTACATTTCCAAAATACATGATGTGCCCAAATAAAACTTTCTCCAAACTTCTTCTCGGAACTACAATTTACCAGCCCAGAAATCTCACATTGCCCCCCTCCCTGACTGACCACTGTCAAACCAAACTCTCGCTGAAGAGGCGTCTGGGAGTTCGGATCACAAGTGGGGAGGTGTCAGGCCAAAAACTGTTCTAGTGGCAAAGAGGGTCCTATCTGACGTCACTAGACCGTTCAGATGCACGGAGTGACGTCAGATGGGAATTTTTTTGGGGCACTAGGACAGTTCTTGACAGGAAGCATTGTTTCTCATATTTGAATTAATTTGATGTTATCAATTGCAGTATGTCAATCAATCACCTGCGCTCTGGGTTCTTCTAGGATGCCTGCTCCTGCTGATCTGCATGGTTTGCACCAAAGTGCCCGATGTCAAGGCCAGACCAATCGACTTTGTGTGCGATGCACGAGCCAGGAAAAACATGAACAATGTTAAAGACCTGGAAATAGCAATGGTGTGTGTATAAGTATCCACACACACACACACACATTTACAGGATACAATAACTGAGTGTACACACACAGGATATACTGTAACAGCACTTGTCTATTACCAGCAGTCTGACGGTCCTACAATTGCATAACTAATGTGTGGTTGTGTGTGTGGTTGTGTTTGTGTGTTTGTGTGTGTGGTTGTGTTTATGTGGTTGTGTTTATGTGGTTGTGTGGTTGTGTGTGTGTGGTTGTGTTTATGTGGTTGTGTGTGGTTGTGTGTGGTTGTGTGTGTGTGTGGTTGTGTGTTTGTGTGTGTGTAATCTTGAACATCACCAGGTCGCCTGTAGTGGGTCTGACCAGCTCCCCTCTTCCATCCCTGTACCTTGTGTCTTCATCCACAAAGCAACGTGGGAGAACAAGTCTGTAAGCGATTCCCCTGGGCTGTACATTCATTATGAACTAACACACACTTAATCCCTAGTAAACGTGTGTGTGGTTGTGTGTGTGTGTGTGTATGCGTGTGTTTGTGTCTCCAGCTCCAACAGAAACACGCTGAGGTCAGGTGGGCTCTGGAGATGCTGTTTGACAGCGTGAGTCAGGGAAGGAGGCGGAGCGCTCCAGGCAGCTGTCAATCATCTCTGATCAACAGACTGGAGCAAGGAGTGAAAAATCACCTGCATATAGTGAATAATCTGGGAATCCAGGTGAGCAATGCCTCACTCTCTCTCTGTCACACAAACACGCATGCATGCAAGAACACAGGCACACACACACACACACAAATGAAATGTTTAAACACACCTTATTTATTTCTATGTATCTATATCTATATTTATTGATGATTCTTTATCTGTATCTATCTATATCCATACACACTCTCATCCACAGATAGACCCAGCGGCCTCCCAGCCAGACTGTTTGATCCAGGAGACCCAGAGTTTCAGCCACATCCTGCAGCTCTACGGCAAACTGCTGCAGGGCAAACTGGAGTGGCTGTCCAGGGATCTGCAACACCACTGTGCGGACATGACGCACTGAACATCTTTCAGGATCTATCTGCGGGCGCTATAGGCGGGCGCCGCTTTCGTAGAGCACTTCCTGGTGACAGCCTGTTGAAAGCTTTTGGAGCTGTATGGACAACAGCGCCCTCTGCTGGTGACTGTAAAACTGGAGGTGCATGTTCACAGAACAGACGTTTGAAAAAGGATATTTGGAAATATAATTTTTCCCTTGGGACATCAGATTTTTTTCGTTCTTGGTAAACAACCATGGTTTAAGACGAACTAATCTTGGGGGATAATTTCGGGACTTTCTAAAAGGAAGATTTCGATAGACTCATCTTTTGAAGCATCGATTTACTACCCCAAGGTAGTTTTTACCGATTTACTACCCCAACATGGTCAGCCTTGGATCCACAACTATCTGAAGACCAACTCTCTAGTCTTTTTCTCTGGCATTCATAGAGTTTCACATATTAAGCATTAGTCGACTGTCTCAGTTAACCGAACATAACTTATTCCTGTAAATACCACAACAATAATTTATGCAATATGTGTTTGTTTTAAAAAATATACATGAACAATAACAATGGTATTACAATCATTCATGAACAGATATCAGAAAACCTTTTTCAAAATGCCTCTCTGCCAAGCAGAGCCGCTGTCAACATTGTCAACCCCGCTGAAGATATACCTGAAGCTGATTGGTTGAGCCGAGTGGATCACCTGATCGCATGCAAAACAAGCAGAATTGAAAACCACAGCGTCACATGATGGATCCACAGGTTACAACCAACAAGTAAAGCGAAATGACACGAATCTGACGGGCGTGTGAGGCGATTGATTTTTTCCGAATAGCTTCCATCTAAAGCGGTAAACGTATCCTCTGACAGCTCTCGGCTGTTGCAGGAGCAACGACTCCCCCCCCAAAAAAATGCATCATTCATGCGCGGTAGAGGTAAGATAAGCTGCTTCTGAACTTATTGAGTTCGTTTCGGCGGCTTGTTTTGATGCCCGGAGACAAACTATCGAAACTTCAGCAGGTAATCGGGACTCTTTTGCACGATTGAAATCCATCGCATTCATGTTTTCTTTAACGTTTGGAAGGGAAGTCTCTACGCCATTGAGCCGAGAAAACCGTACTGTATACCGTTCGCGTTAAAAAATAGAAAAGTTTAAGGCTACCCTCGCTGCACTTTCCTCCGAAATAAAGTGCTTTGGAAATGTCGGAGCGAGCTCCACTCTTGCATTATCGCCTTTCCACGAGTGTCAATGAATCGGGGGAACACCAGGCGACTCCGGCCGGGGAGACGGTGGAGAAATCCCCGGCTGTCTCCAAACGGAAGTCGGCGCACCATGGACAAGCCCAGAAACTCTCCACGTTTTTCGGCGTGGTGATCCCCACCTTACTGTCTATGTTCAGCGTGGTGGTCTTTCTAAGAATTGGTAAGTAGGCGATAAAGGCCTTTATTATGAGGGACATTCCATCATACAGGGTGGCAATAAAGATTCCATTGGACCGAGTCCAATTATGAACCGAGTCCAACAGCTTAGTTTAACCAGCAGAAATGTAACATTGACATAACATGTATTGGAAAGGTTTAACGTTCTCAAACAGCGATGAATGCCATCGCCTGTCAAATGTAATGAACGATGCGTCCACCTGTAGATGCTGCATGATTTTAAGGTCTTAAGTCATGACAATTAAAACTGGTTTGTCAATGTAAAGTCCCTTGACTTGGTAGACCTGGGAAGAGCTTAAATATGTCGCCTATCTACTTTGAGTTTCTAAAGCCTAAGTTTAATAAAGCCTAAGATATCACTCATTTAGATTACACATTAGACACATTTAGATAACATATGACCTGGAACAGACCATAGAGACAAAGATAAACTCTTATTGTAAAGACTCCTTTCCTTAGAAGAAAGCTCTTCCCCTCGCGCGCGTCATAACTCGGGTCTCGAGCTATTAATCGTGTTCACATGACGCGGGTCTCGAGGTCAGATAACTATGCAGATGATGATATAGATAACTGAAATCAAGTAACCCCCAAAATATCGATATAAATAACAAACAAAAGTTTCCAACTCCATATCATTTTTTTTCTTTCCCGTCTTTAGCTTTTTGTTTAACTGTTCTTTGAGGATGTTTTTAACGGTAAGTGCAGCGGCCCGCTGGTGCAGTTATCCGTGCCTTGCCTCGTGTGTTGATACGTGAGATGTCAGCTGCTGAGGTGCAGCTACACTAGATGAATGACAATATACACACACACACACATACACACGTACACTCTCTCTCTTGCTGAGTGACACACACACACACACTCTTTCTCGCTGATTGACATTACTATTTCAGACATACATACTCCATACAGGCTGCAGACCCTTGCACGAGTTGACCAGTTAATATGATCATTATTGAGAGGAGCCCTAGTTGTGGACAATACGTAAACATCAGTAACAATATTTAGAATTTGCTTCCCTTTTAACACCAGTGAATGAGCTGTAGTGTGAACTGGATGCTCTTAACCATCGATAAACAAGGACGTCCTATTTGATTGCATGGGGGTTGAGAATAATCCTAATCTGTCATGTGATTTTATTTGGTCTTTTTTTAAACAGAAATAATTGTATGTGGTGGAAAAGCAACAGTATTGGTTCCCACTCCCTTAGCCAATGAGAATGCATATCAGCATGCCTATCCAAGTGTACTAACAAAGTTTGTAGTTTCTAACCAAGCAGCCTTGTGTGTGTGTGTGTGTGTGCGCTTGTGTGTGTGTGTGGTATTTGTTGTTCTTCTGTCCTCAGGGTTTGTGGTGGGGCAGTGTGGCCTGTATCAGACCATAGCCATGTTCCTGGTCGCTTACTTTATCATCAGCATGACTGTCCTGTCTGTCTGCGCCATCTCAACCAATGGAGCTCTGGATGCTGGTGGAGCCTACTGTATCCACACACACACACACACACACACACCCAAACCCATGGTGGAGCCTACTGTATCCACACACACACACACACACCCAAACCCATGGTGGAGCCTACTGTATCCACACACACACACACACACACCCAAACCCATGGTGGAGCCTACTGTATCCACACACACACACACACACACACCCAAACCCATGGTGGAGCCTACTGTATCCACACACACACACACACACACACACACCCAAACCCATGGTGGAGCCTACTGTATCCACACACACACACACACACACACACCCAAACCCATGGTGGAGCCTACTGTATCCACACACACACACACACACACACACACACACACACCCAAACCCATGGTGGAGCCTACTGTATCCACACACACACACACACACCCAAACCCATGGTGGAGCCTACTGTATCCACACACACACACACACACACACACACCCAAACCCATGGTGGAGCCTACTGTATCCACACACACACACACACACACACACACACACACACACACACACACACACACCCATGGTGGAGCCTACTGTAGCCACACACACACACACACACACACCCAAACCCATGACGGACCCAAACGCACACAATAATGCTCTATAAGGCTGATTGGCTGGTGTTAAACCAATACAGAGCCAGACCCCTTAGGTGTGAGGTGGGGGTGTTGGGTCCCCTGCAACAGGTGATCCATGCACAGATCTGTATGTGTGATAAGCGTAGGGAGGATTCACAACCGTGTTGTATCCTCATTCCTTAAACACCAAACACTGGCGCTGTCTTTCTGCAGTTCCTCATTCAGGAATCGGATCAGTCAGCATGTGAGAGAGAGAGTCAGTGAGAGAGAGAGAGAGACAAGTGTGTGTGTGAGAGAGAGACAGAGGAGTCTGTGTGTGTGTGTGTGTGTGTGTGTGTGTGAGAGACATGAGGTATTGTTCCTCCGACCCTCGTAGACACTTCCATGGTGTAGAAGAGTTTATTGTGTCCAGTAAGATGGGAGTGTGACTACCCCTCCTCCCACCCCCCCCCCACACACCTCACGCACACATTCTCACACACCCCAACACACACACACATTCATGTGTCCCTGAGCCTTAACGTCCCCCTCCCAGACATGATCAGTCGAGCTCTGGGCCCAGAGTTCGGTGGCAGCATCGGCATCATGTTCTTCCTGGCTAACGTGTGCGGCAGCGCCCTCTTCGTCCTGGGCTTGGTGGAGGCCATCATCGCCACCTTCGGCATCCCAGAAGGTACTAGCCTTCAGATCGTGTTGTCATGGTTATATCTCAAGCTGTGGTTGGCGTTTGCATGCTATTTGTCACACTTTTCTTTCTCCCTGAAATATGTAAATATTAGTTTTATATTTGACTAAAACATCTGAATGTATATTTTTTTATTCATAATTTTTGTGTGAATGAGTGTGTGATCCGTAATGTGTTTGAATGTTTCTCCCTGCCAACGCCCTGAGGCTGTTTCCATCCCTCTTACTGTCAGCCCTTCCTCATTCTCTCACCGTCTCTGCCCTTCACTTCCCGCTCCACAATCCCCACCTCTATTGACCTCGTTCATTACCTCATTCATTAAAAGTGGGAGGGAGTCAGGTGGCTCGGCATTAAGGTGTTGGGCCTCATGATCGGAAGGTTGTGAGTTCGATTCCCGGCTGTGGCTATGTGACGTTGTGTCCTTGGGCAAGGCACTTCACCCTACTTGCCTCAGGGAGAATGTCCCTGTACTTACTGTAAGTCGCTTTGGATAAAAGCGTCTGCTACATGAATAAATGTAAACATCCCGTGTGGATCGTTCCTCTGCAGACACCACCAGTGTTCCAGGCCTTTACCAGGTGCTGCCCACCGGGTACTGGTGGCTGCTGCTGTACGGCACGGGCGTGCTGCTGGTGTGTCTGCTGGTGTGCCTGGTGGGCGCCCACATCTACGCCAAGGCCACCTTCCTCATCTTCCTGGCCGTCATGCTGGTCCTGGGCACCGTGTTCGTCAGTTTCTTCGCCGTGAGCCCCCGCGCCGTCACCCTGCCCGGCCCCGGGACGCAGCCCGTCAACGGCTCGGGACCCCCTCCCCCCACCACCGCCAACTTCACCGGCTTCAAACTGGACACGCTGCTGGGGAACCTTCAACGTAAGGCGGGGGGGCGGGGGGAGGATGTGTGGCTGGGGAAGTGGGGTGTGGCTGGTGGAGGGGGTGTGGCTGGGGGTGGGGAGTGTGGCTGGGGGAGGGGGTGTGGCTGGTGGAGGGGGTGTGGCTGGGGGTGGGGAGTGTGGCTGGGGGAGGGGGTGTGGCTGGGGGAGGGGGTGTGGCTGGGGGAGGGGGTGTGGCTGGTGGAGGGGGTGTGGCTGGGGGTGGGGAGTGTGGCTGGTGGAGGGGGTGTGGCTGGGGGAGGGGGGGGTGGCTGGGTGAGGGGGTGTGGCTGGGGGAGGGGGGTGTGGCTGGGGGATGGGGGTGTGGCTGGGGGTGGGGGGTGTGGCTGGTGGAGGGGGTGTGGCTGGGGGTGGGGAGTGTGGCTGGGGGAGGGGGTGTGGCTGGGGGAGGGGGGTGTGGCTGGGGGAGGGGGGTGTGGCTGGGGGAGGGGGGTGTGGCTGGGGGTGGGGAGTGTGGCTGGGGGAGGGGGTGTGGCTGGTGGAGGGGAGTGTGGCTGGGGGAGGGGGTGTGGCTGGTGGAGGGGGTGTGGCTGGGGGTGGGGAGTGTTGCTGGGGGTGGGGAGTGTGGCTGGGGGAGGGAGTGTGGCTGGGGGAGGGGGTGTGGCTGGTGGAGGGGGTGTGGCTGGTGGAGGGGGTGTGGCTGGGGGTGGGGAGTGTGGCTGGGGGTGGAGAGTGTGGCTGGGGGAGGGGGTGTGGCTGGGGGAGGGGGTGTGGCTGGGGTGGGGAGTGTGGCTGGGGGAGGGGGTGTGGCTGGGGGAGGGGGTGTGGCTGGTGGAGGGGGTGTGGCTGGGGTGGGGAGTGTGGCTGGTGGAGGGGGTGTGGCTGGGGGAGGGGGGGGTGGCTGGGTGAGGGGGTGTGGCTGGGGGAGGGGGGGTGTGGCTGGGGGAGGGGGGTGTGGCTGGGTGAGGGGGGTGTGGCTGGGTGAGGGGTAGTAGGCGGGGATGCATTATGACATTAAGGTCTGTTTTATGTATCTTTTGGTCAGTTTAAACACTGTTACATCTGATCTCTAATACATGGTGGGTGCAACACATGGTCTGTGTAATATTAGGGTTTGTTAGCAGACACACACACCCTTACCTACCCACAGATCTATTTCAATCTTTGCCTTGTTGGATAATTGTTTACCAGGTTTTTGCTGGCAGTGAATAAGGGTGTAATTGATTATTTGTTTGTAATTGAAATAGCTGTAGTAAATATGCTTAAACTGCTGCGAGCAATCATTGCAGAGTCCTATGGGGTTTATACAGCGCTGTAGAAATCAACCACATGATTACCCTACTAATCACTCACCCCCCCACAGTCAGCATCACACTGAAGTTCCCTTTGAACATGTACAACTATATCTGGTACATTTTTGTATGTGAAAAGATCTTTAATTGGATCATATTCATTGTAATGTAAATATGCCAGCCCAGGACAGTGTAAGAGAACTGTGTTTGTTTTCTCAGCTGACTATGTGGTGGACTACACCACTAAAACCATGATGACCTTCGCTACAGTGTTCGCCGTGATGTTTAACGGCTGCACCGGAATCATGGCCGGCTCCAACATGTCTGGTGAGTACCAGTCTGCAAGGATCAGTCTGCAAGGATCAGTCTATAAGCATCAGTCTCTAAGCACCAATCAGCACACAGCAGTCTGTAAATACCAGTCTGCAAGGATCAGTCTGTAAACACCAGTCTGCAAGGATCAGTCTGTAGGCACCAGTCTGCAAAGATCAGTCTGCAAAGATCAGTCTGCAAGGATCAGTCTGTAAACACCAGTCTGCAAGGATCAGTCCGTAGGCACAAGTCTGCAAAGATCAGTCTGCAAGGATCAGTCTGTAGGCACCAGTCTGCAAGGATCAGTCTGTAGGGACTATTTTTTATTTTTGAAGTTTGGAAGTGGAATAATGTTTAGAAAGTGTGCGTGTCTGTGTGTGTAAACGTACGTGTGTGTGTGTGTGTGTCAGGTGACCTGAAGAACCCCAGTTACTCCATCCCCAGAGGCACCATCACTGCTGTCATCTTCACCTTCATCATCTACAACCTGCTGTGCCTGCTGGTGGCCTGCACATGTGACCGGTCAGACACGCACACACTCAGCCACACACACCCACACCCCCTCTCCTAACTCCCAGGACATACTGCTGCTGCTGTGTCCTCTACCCTGATTCACCCTGTTCAGCTCTGTGCCAGCGTTCAGTATTGATGTGGCACTGAAGCAAGTGTTGCCAAAGTGCTAAACTGACATAAAAGGCCCATAAAGGAACATTGGAAATCAATACAGCCATCAATTATCCCATCTCACTTTTCTCTCTGGCTCTGCGTCTCTCTCTGATCTCTCTCTCTCTCTCTCCCCTCTCTCTGATCTCTCTCTCTCTCTCCCCTCTCTCTGTCTCTCTCTCTCTCCCCTCTCTCTCTGTCTCTCTGTCTCTCTCTCTCTCTGATCTCTCTCTCTCTGTCTCTGTCTCTCTCTCTCTCTCTGATCTCTCTCTCTCTCTCTCTCACACACCTACCCTTCCTCATACTGTAGCAGGAGGTGCTTTCCTCTGTGTTCCTCATGTTTAAAGCCTTCCTCTGCCATGCACTGTAACACGGTAAGCTCCTCACATGACCCCTCCTGGAGCCAGGGGCCCCTTTCATGTGACGTGTGTGTGTGTGTGTGCGGCAAAGGAAGGGTTACTCGTTGACTTGTTTAATTGATTATACTGTTTCACTGGGTTGTAACCGAAACATTTACAAGGAAGGCGTGTGTGCGTGCGCGTCAGAGAGTGTGTGTGTGTGTGTGAGTGTACACAGTATACAGTTGCTCGGAAATCATGTGACAGATTACGCAAAGGGGTGGACTTTGGAGGAAATGCCAGCCCAGAATGCTAAGGGAAGACTCGTCATGTGACTCCCAATGGAGACAAACACATTCTGTGAAACCCCCCCCCCCCCCCCCCCCCCACACACGAAAGGCGTGGTTTGGTGCAAGTTCTGCTTTCGGATCTGGGAGAATCCTGTGTTCCTCTACAGTTCAGGAAGTCACTGAGGCAGCGGTTTTGTGATCGTCGGTACGGCGGTTCATCCTCTGACCCAGTTTGATGGAATTGAGACGTTACTCAGTGGAAGTGATACCGTTCAGGGCTTCTCCTTTCATTATGTTGCGTTTCTGGGAATGTTCTCCTCCGCTGGTTGCCTTCAGGCACGGTGCGTGTGGCTTTTGGCATACATGTCTTACATCACTTATCACCTCAGAACAAGTGGCATGTTGTGATTGTAAAGATGCAATTTTGCTGCTTGCTTTCCTACAGGGACACTCTTGTACCTTTTTGAGGTTCATTTTGTTTAAGTGTAACTTATTTAATGGTTTTATGAGGGAGTCGGATGGCTCAGCAGGTTAAGGCGTTGGCCTCACGATCGGAAGGTTGTGAGATCGAACCCCGGCTGTGGCTGTGTGGCGGCCCCCGAGGACCAGGATTGGGCGCCCCTGCCTTATAACGTCGCCTCACCAGACGAGGCCCAATGGGCTTGAAGCAGACTGACACGAGCTGTTAACGAGCTGTTAACGAGCTGTTAACGAGCTGAACGAGCTGAACGAGGCATGCTGTGTCTAAAGTCTGAACTAGCTTTGGCTCGTTCCACTTTTTATTTATTTATCAGCAAGTAATAATGCCTCCCCCCCTTCCTGTTATGTGTTCATACGCAACCCAACTAAGTGGATTAAGTGGATTAAAATATGAAGCTTAGTATTAAAACCATCAGTCAACATCCAACTGCAGCTCAGCTGCCAAACAGGAAGGGCCAGAGGTATAGCGTTGCCACGGTAACGACGGCCTCTCTTGGCTGATGTAAATCGATTTGATCGTTGGTGACTCTTCCCCCCCCCCCCCCCCCCACACACACTTTTCCACTCACGTTCTGAGTGATTGACGCCCACATCTGAGGCCTGTGTGCTTTAATAAAGCACGTGGGGGGGCGGGGGGGGTCATCGGGGGTGTAGTTCCACCAAGCAGCCACCAGGTGGCAGCCTCTGCCCCTCACAGCTGAAGTCATTGGCTTCAGGCTGACGGGAGCGCTCACTGTTTTAATCGCAAGTTTTCTTTTTTTTATGTATTTATTTTCTCTGCTGCTGGGTTTTATATATGAAAGTGTAGATTTTATCTGCGCCCGTGACAAATCGCTCCCCAAGTTGCCAGCGTATTTAGCGGGCACTTAAAGTTTACTTCCGGAAGATTCAGTGCTGGAGTGTGAAGGCTCCACTGACTTCATGGACAGGTCACAGTTTCTGTGTGTGTGTGTGTGTGTGTGTACGATGGTGTCCTCATGCCACGGAGGATGAGGATGATGATGATGATAAAGATGAGGAGGAGGGGGATGAAGGGTCAGTCACAAGATAAGGAGTCCATTATCTCTGTGACAGGGTAGGCTGTTATGACAGATTGCCTGTTGCCAACGCATCACCAAAGCTCTGCCCTGTTCCAAGTGTATGTTCCACTACAGCTGTGTGTGTGTGTGTGTGTGGGGTGGGTGAGTTCCCTGGATGACTGACTGTGTGTGTGTGTGTGTGTGTGTGTGTGTGTGTGTGTGGGGTGGGTGAGTTCCCTGGATGACTGACGGTGTGTGTGTGGGTGAGTTCCCTGGATGACTGACGGTGTGTGTGTGTGTGTGTGTGTGTGGGTAAGTTCCCTGGATGACTGACGGTGTGTGTGTGTGTGTGTGTGGGTAAGTTCCCTGGATGACTGACGGTGTGTGTGTGCGCGCGCGCGGGGTGGGTAAGTTCCCTGGATGACTGACTGTGTGTGTGTGTGTGTGTGTGTGTGTGTGTGTGCGGGGTGGGTGAGTTCCCTGGATGACTGACGGTGTGTGTGTGCATGCATGCATGTATCTGCATGAATGACTTTGTTCAGCGCTCCCTCCCTCCATTCTCCTCAGTGTTGTCCCTCAGTGACCTGGGCGCTCATCCTCCCCTGCTATTGAAGCTTATGTATTAATTACTGCTGGGATAATTATATTAATTTAAATCTGCCATCCCTCTTTTGTTCTGCTATCTCCGACATGCAGACTGGTGTGTGACTTAAGCCAAGGAGTCCCAAAAGTCTCTGTCTCTCCCTGTCTCTCTCTCTCTGTCTCTCTGTCTCCCTCTCTGTCTCCCTCCCTCCGTCTCTCTGTCTGTGTCTCTCTCTCTCTCTCTCCCCCTCTCAGTCTCTCTCTTAGTCTCTCTCTCTCTCTCCGTCTCACTCCATCCTCGCTGGCTCTCGAGCGCCCCCCCTCCTCTTCCTTCCTCTCTCTTGCCTCACCTTCTCTCTGTCTCTGGAGCTATCCCAGCAGCCCTATGGTGCTAGCATCTTGTCTCGATTCCCGACATTGTTCAGCAACAAGTCCCGCCGTTCCGATCTACCTCCAGCCTGTCCTCTCCCCCTCTGCCCCTCTCTCCCTCTCCTCCTGTCTCTCTCTTCTGTCCCGCTGTTCTCATCTACCTCCAGCCTGTCCTCTCCCCCTCTGCCCCTCTCTCCCTCTCCTCCTGTCTCTCTCTTCTGTCCCGCTGTTCTCATCTACCTCCAGCCTGTCCTCTCCCCCTCTGCCTCTCTCTCCCTCTCCTCCTGTCTCTCTCTTCTGTCCCGCTGTTCTCATCTACCTCCAGCCTGTCCTTTCCCCTCTGCCTCTCTCTCCCTCTCTTCCTGTCTCTCTCTTCTGTTCCCATGCTATCACCCCACCACAGAGTTCCAGTCCTTGGCTGCTGTTCTCTCTCTCTGTCCATCTCCCTGTTTTATTCTCTATCTCTCCCACACAGAAGTCCCAGTGTCTGTTTGCCTCATTCCATCTCTCTCTCTCTCTCTCTCTCTCTCTCCCCCTCTCTCTCTCCCTCCGTCCATGTGCTCTGGTCGCAGGCTTCCAGGCCCTGCTGATGACAGTGGGCCAAATCGGCAT
>CM059325.1:2518682-2553071 GCA_030340685.1 Protosalanx chinensis | reverse complement strand
CCTTTTCTTCTCCTTCTCTTCCACCCGTCGCTCCACCCCGCCTCCCTCCCTCCCTCGCTGGGAGGTGCTGTGGAGCCCCAGATGATCCAATCCCATTAGCCCAGATGAGCAGGAAACCAATGAGGGGGAAACACTAATGACAACACCAGTGGTACTCTACAAGCTATCTCCTCTCTCCTCTATCGCTCTCTACTCCCCCCTCTCTCTCTATCTCTCTCTACTCCCCCACCCTCTCTCTCTATCGCTCTTCTACTCCCCCCCTCTCTCTCTATCTCTTCTCTACTCCCCCACCCTCTCTCTCTATCGCTCTCTACTCTCCCCCCCCTCTCTCTCTATCGCTCTCTACTCCCCCCCTCTCTCTATCTCTCTCTACCTCCCTCTCCCTCTCTCTTTCTCTCTCTACTCCCCCCCTCTCTCTCTATCGCTCTCTACTCCCCCCCTCTCTCTCTATCTCTCCTCTACTCCCCCCCCTCTCTCTCTATCGCTCTCTACTCCCCCCCTCTCTCTCTCTATCTCTCCTCTACTTCCCCCTCTCTCTCTATCGCTCTCCACTCCCCCCCCCCCCCTCTCTATCTCTCTCTACCTCCCTCTCCCTCTCTCTGTCTCTCTCTACTCCCCCCCCCTCTCTAATCTCTCTCTACTCCCCCCTCTCTCTCTATCGCTCTCTACTACCCCCCCCCCCCCTCTCTCTCTATCGCTCTCTCTACTCCCCCCCTCTCTCTCTATCTCTCTCTACCTCCCTCTCTCTGTCTCTCTCTGCTCCCCCCACTCTCTCTCTCTCCTGTTTCTCTCTCTCTACCTCCCTCTCCCTCTCTCTCTGTCTCTCTCTGCTCCCCCCCTCTCTCACTCTCTCTACCTCCCTCTCCCTCTCTCTCTGTCTCTCTCTACTCCCCCCTCTCTCTCTCTCTGTTTCTCTCTCTCTACCTCCTCTCCCTCTCTCTCTGCTCTCCTCTCTGCTCCCCCCCTCTCTCACTCTCTCCTACCTCCCTCTCTCTCCCTCTCTCCTCTCTCCCGCATTGTCTTGCTCCCTCTCTTTCTTCTCTCCCCCCTCTCTCTCTCTCTCTCTCTCTCTCTCTGTGTTTGTCCATCTGTCTTTACTCTCTCCCTCACTGGCATTGTGGGTTACGATGGGAGTTGTGAGGTGTTTGTGGGGCGGGGGGGGCGGGGGGGGGGGGGAGGGGGGGGTGACTGTGTTACACTACTAACATGGAGTGTGTCGAGTAGGCATTAGCGGGCCTTTGAGGTGGACCGCAAGAGTGCTTGTAGGTTTTATGCCTGCCTGTTGTGAGCACAGGAGTGGGAGTGAGTGTGTGTGTGTGTGTGCGTACCGTATGTGTGTGTGTGTGTTTGTGGTGAGGGGGGATGGTGGCTTAATGTCTTCAGGTAGTCCAAAGAGAGAAAGTATTTTATCTCAATAATGAGCTCCTTTAAATTCTGTTCCACCAATGAGATTTAATTGGATCCCGTGTGATTCCGAGCCATTGTCTCATCATTACAGAGAAAGCTAACAAAAGACCCTCCAAGTCCTCGAGCCCCCTCTAGACGTCCCAGCAGTCCTGCTCAAGGTGTTGAGTCAGCTTAGATCAGGGGTCTCCAATCCTGGGTCCCCGAGGGCCGCTTTCCTGGAGGTTTTAGATGTTTCCCTGCTCCAGCACACCTGATTCTAATGAATGCGTCGTTATCAAGCTCTGTGGAAGCCTGATGATTAGTATCAGGTGTGCTGGAGCAGGGAAACATCTAAAACCTTCGGGACAGCGGGCCCAGAGGACCAGGCTTGGAGACCCCTGGCTTAGATGAATCATTCGACGAAGGCTGAGATCCACGGTTGGGCTCAGTCAGGCGTGCCAGCGTATTAGCATGTGCGCTAAACTGCACCACACACACACTCTGACACACACTCTGACACACACTCTGACACACTCTGACACACTCTGACACACACCCTGACACACACCCTGACACACACTCTGACACACACCCTGACACACACCCTGACACACACCCTGACACACACTCTGACACACACCCTGACACACACTCTGACACACACTCTGACACACACTCTGACACACACTCTGACACACCCCTGACACACACCCTGACACACACTCTGACACACACCCTGACACACATCCTGACACACACTCTGACACACACTCTGACACACACTCTGACACACACTCTGACACACACTCTGACACACACTCTGACACACACCCTGACACACACTCTGACACACACTCTGACACACACTCTGACACACACTCTGACACACACTCCTGACACACTCTGACACACACCCTGACACACACTCTGACAAACTCTGACACACTCTGACACACACTCTGACACACACAGACACACACTCTGACACACACCTTCCCTGCACCATCTACACCAGGGGTGGGCAGTTCCGGTCCCCTAAGGGCCGCCGTCCCTGCTCCAGCGCACCTGATTCCCTGGTCTGCACCGATGGGAGAGTCTACCTTTATCTTGGTCTCTCTCCCCTCTCCTGCTCCGTCACCGTATCCCCTCCCCTCCCCCCCCCTCGCTCTCTCAGATAACTTCAGGAGTGCTTTGTTGGCTCCACACTGGGGCCTGCGTGCCAAGGCTGCTGCTGTGGTTTAATATGCAGAGGCGCATATGGAAAATAAAAACAGGAAAACAGAGACGGCGCTGTCCTGCGGCGTGGCACGGCAGGGGGCCGGGGCCACTTGTCCCCGGGGCCAGAGAGGAGGAGACGGTAGCTCCTGTCACATTACAGCACACGAGGCCTCCGGAATACATAAATGAATGACGTCTTCTCTCCCTCTCTCCCTCCCTCCCTCCCTCCCTCTCTCTCTCTCTCCCCCTTTCTCTCTCCTTCCCTCTCCCTCCCTCCCTCTCCCCCTTTCTCTCTCCTCTCTCTCTCTCTCTCTCTCCCTCTCTCTCTCTCTCTCTCTCCTCTCTCTCTCTCTCTCTCTCTCTCTCTCCCTCCCTCCCTCTCTCTCTCTCTCTCTCTCTCTCTCCCTCCCTCCGTCTTTCTCCCTTCCTCCCTTCCTCTCCCTCCCCTTTCCCTCCCTTTCCTCCCTTTCCCTCCCTCCCTCTCTCCCTCTCCCTCCCTCCCTCTCTCCCCTCTCCCTCCCTCCCTCTCTCCCTCACCCTCTCCCTCCCTCTCCCTCCCTCTCCCTCCCTCCCCTCCCTCCTCTCCACCAGGGTCCTCCATAACTACATGCTGTGGCGCATCGTGGCTGCCCTCAGTGAGCATCTGTCCACGGCGTTCCGCAGCACCATCCACGAGTTCTCCCGAGAGATCGACGGCACGGAGAGGCAGCTGGGGCTGGGCCGCCTCTGCCTCACTCAGGCCAACAAGCACTTTGGCATGGCCCTGGGAGCGCTGTTCGTTCAGCAGCACTTCTCTTCCCACAGCAAGGCAAAGGTACCAGGGTCTGCAGCTGGGGTTCCAGATCTCTCTCTCTCTCCTCCCTCCCGCTTTCCTTCTTTTGTCTCTCTTTTTCTCTATCTTTCTCTTTTCTCTCTTTTTCCTCTTTTTTTCCTCTCTCTTCTCTCTCTTTTTTCTCTCTCTCTCTCTATCTTTTCGCTCTCTCTTTATCTTTCCCTCTGTCTTCCCCCCCCTCTCTCTCTCTCTCTCTCTCTCTCTCTCTCTCATACTTCACCACTTTCTCCTCACCCTGTCTTTCTGTCTTTCTCTGTCTCTACCACTCGAAGTGCCTTCATCATCTTCCTCTCTCCCCCTGGTTCCCCTATCTTCTCCAACCCCACAGTCTTTCCGTAAGCCCTTCATCTTCCCTTCCTCTCCCTCCTTGTCCCTCCCTCCCTCCCTCCGCTGCCCTCAGGGTCCGACCGCTTGGCCCTCTTCAGCCCAGTTCCATGTCCACAGCCAGACCCCAGACCTGACCAGCCACACCCTCTGGACATGCATCCATCCGTACAGACCTCAGGCAGGAGATATCATAGCAGCATAGCAACAGGGGATTTTGGCCCCCTCCCACAGTCACAGCATTAGTCAGCGCCCGGAACGTTCCGCAGGGGAATAGAGGCTGGGGGGGGGGGGGGGGGGGGGGGGGGGGGGGGGGGGGGGGGGATCGAAAGTTCCGCTGGTTGAGCGCTCTCCGCCTACTGCAGGGGTCTAATGTGGTTGGTTTACCCCCTGCTGTGCCCCCCCCCCCCCCCCCCCCAGGTACAGGAGCTGGTGGAGGATATAAAGCACTCCCTGGACCTGAGGCTACAGGAGCTGGACTGGATGGATGAGACCACCAAGGAGGCTGCCAGAGCTAAGGTGGCAATAACAACAACAACAGCAGCACATCGTCCTCACACATCGTCAACATCAACAACAACGCATTCACAGACAACAACGCAATGCTTTCACACACACAGCTTTCTGGAGGGGAAAAAACAACACTTTTGTCTGAAAAGCTGAATCATTTTAGAGGGGACAGAGATAAAGGGAGAGAGAGGGGAGGAGAGGGAGGGAGTGGGAGAGAGGGAGCGAGGAGGAGGGCGAGGGAGAAGGAGGGAAAGAGATGAGATGGATTCAAAGAGCTCCACTTGCAATCCTATTATAAAAGCCGGCATGATTAGTAAATCGTGTGTTTAGGAGATGGAGTGGTTAGGGACGGCTGAGACCACTCTGTGTGTGTGTCTGTGTGTGTCTGTGTGTGTCTGTGTGTGTCTGTGTGTGTGCGTGCGCACTTAACCCTTTGTATCTATATTTTGTCTTCTTTTTTCTTTCCTACCCTCATCTCTCTCTCCATCTTTCCTCACTCTCTCTCCATCTCTCTCTCAATCTCTCCCTCCCTCTCTCTCCATCTCTCTCTCCATCTCTCCCTCGCTCTCTCTCACCTCTCTCTCTCCATCTCTCCCTCCCTCTCTCTCCATCTCTCTCTCCATCTCTCCCTCACTCTCTCTTCACCTCTCTCTCTCCATCTCTCCCTCGCTCTCTCTTCATCTCTCTCTCCATCTCTCCCTCGCTCTCTTCACCTCTCTTTCTCCATCTCTCCCTCCCTCTCTCTTCACCTCTCTCTTCACCTCTCTCTCTATCTCTCTCTCTTCACCCCTCTCTCTCCATCTCTCCCTCCCTCTCTCTTCACCTCTCTATGTTAGCTGCAGCATATGATGGTGATGACAGGTTATCCAGACTTCCTCCTCAAACCAGAACTCATAGACCAAGAATACGGAGTGAGTAATCAGCCTGTCTCTCTCTCTCTCTCTCCCCTCTCTCCTCTCCTCTCTCTCCTCTCTCTCCCCTCTCTCTCTCCTCTCTCTCTCTCTCTCTCCTCTCTTTCTCCTCTCTCTTTCCCCTCTCTCTCTCCTCTCTCTCCCTCTCTCCTCTCTCTCCTCTCTCTCTCTCTCTCTCTCCTCTCTCTCTCCCCTCTCTCTCTCATCTCTCTCTCTCCTCTCTCTCCTCTCTCTCCCCTCTCTCTCTCTCCCTCCTCTCTCTCTTCTCTCTCCCTCATATTAACAATCTGTCTTCTCCTCCTCCGCCTTCAACTTGATGTCTGCTAGTTATTCTCACAAGTGTTCTTTCTGTTCCTTCATTATTTCCCCTCGATCCCTCCCTCCTCCCCCACTCTCCTACCGCACTTCATCCCTCCTACGGTCCGCTTCCAGTTTGACGTTGATGAGAAGACCTACTTCAAGAACATCCTGAACAGCATCAACTTCAACATTAAGATGTCTGTTAAGAAGATCCACAAGGAAGTGGACAAGACAGCGTGAGTCTCCCCCTCCTCCCTCCCTCCCCCTCCCTCCCTCCTTCCCTCTCCCTCCCCCTTCCTCCCTCCCTCCCCTTCCTCTCTCCCTTTCTCCTCCCGTTCCTCCCCCTCCCTCTCCCCCCCTCCTCCTCACTCCCCCTCCCTCCCCTTTCTCCCTCCCTCTCCCTCCCCCTCCTCTCTCCCCTTGCTCCTCCTGTTCCTCCACCTCCTCTCCCCCTCTCCTCCTCACTCCCCCTTCCTTCCTCCCCTCCCTCCCTCCCTCTCCCTCCCCTTCCTCTCTCCCCTTCCTCCTTCCCGTTTCTCCCCCTCCCTCTCTCCCTCTCCCCCTCTCCTCCCCCTCCTCCCTCCCTCTCCCTCTCCACTTCCTCCCTCTCTCCTCCTCCCCCTCCTCCCTCCCTCTCCCTCTCCACTTCCTCCTTCTCTCCTCCTCCCCCTCCTCCCTCCCTCTCCCTCTCCCTCTCAACTTCCTCCCTCTCTCCTCCTGCCCCTCCCTCCCCCCCTCTCCCCCCCTCCCCCCCGGTGTTGACCTCCAAAACCCGCCCTCCCTCCCTGCTCTCAAAGTGTTGGAGGGCTTCAAGCTCGTCCAGACACATCCTGTCCCTCCGATCTCAGAAGACTGTCAGCTCTCCGTTTCCCTCCCTGTTTGGAAAGTGCACCAGCATTAGTATTCCACACGCTTTGACTGTGTGATCTCCAGACATACTGAAGCGCTACAACCAAATCAGTTATTCCTCTTATCAACACAAGTGGGAACCCTTCGTTCATTCGCCTCTCTTCTCCCTTTCTAAGAAAACACGTCCTCCTCCGCCTGAAACAAGGGCATCTCTCTGTCTCCAGAGGCGCTCGTTTAAGAGAATTCTGGGAAATCGATGAGTCTGGTTTTCCAGGGATGATGATGATGGAGGGAGCGACCTGGGTTTCATTTGCGAAGGGAAACCTTAACTGTTAGACCAAGTATTTCATCATTTTCCATCTGAAGTTTGCCAGACAAACATGTGGCCTACATTTGTAGAGGTGACTTGGAGTACTGCTCAACTCCAGTGCTGGAGGATCACATGTACATGGAGGAAGGAGAAAGTCAGTTTAGGGTTGGGTTCCCTCCTGTGCCGGCGTGTGTGTCTGTGTGTGTGTGTGTGTGTGTGTGTGTGTCTGTTCATTTATTCATTTAGCAGACGCTTGTATCCAGAGCGACTTCCAAGAGAGAGCTTTACAAAAGAGCCTGTGTGAGAGTGTGCTTGTATACAGTGGCAAGAAAAAGTTTGTGAACCTCTTTGAATTTCATGGTTTTCTGAATAACTTTGTCATAAAATGTGATCTGATCTTCATCTAAGGGTATTGACCAACATAACACAAAAAAGAAAATCTGATCTTTCATGTCTTTATTGAACACATTCATTCAACATGGCAGTGGAAAAAGTAAGTGAACCCTTAGAACTAATAACTTGCTGACCTCCCCTTGGCAGCAATAACCTCAGGCAGGCGCTTCCTGTAGCTGTGGATCAGACCTGCACATCGTTGAGGGGGAATTTGAGCCCATTCTTCCTGTTAGAACTGCTTTAGCTCTGTCATTCTTTGGACGTCTCATGTGTATGTCCCTCTTCAAGTCAATCCATAGCATCTCTATTGGGTTGAGGTCTGGGCTCTGACTTGGCCACTCCAAAAGGAGGATTTTGTTTTTCTGAAGCCATTCTGTTGTCGACTTGCTCAGGTGTTTTGGGTCGTTGTCCTGTTGCGTCACCCACCTTCTGCACAGTTTCAGCTGACATAGCAGACATTCTCACATTATCCTGAAGAATTGTCTGATATACTTGGGATTCATCTTTCCCTCAACAATTCCAAGCTGACCAGGCCCTGATGCAGCAAAGCAGGCCCAAATCACGATGTTTCCTCCACCATCCTTTACGGTTGGGATGACATTGTCATGATGATATGCCGTGCCCTTTCTACGCCAGATGTAGTGCTGTGTGTTTTATCCCCCCCCAAATAGTTCAATCTTGGTTTCATCAGTCCACAAAACATTTTGCCAATACCGCTGTGGAGTGTCAATGTGCTCTTTTGCAAACTTCAGGCATGCAGCAATGTTCGTTTTAGTAAGCAGTGTCTTCCTCCGTGGTGTCCTGCCGTGGATACCCTGCTTGTTCAATGTTTTACGTGTTGTAGACTCACGAACAGAGATGTTAGCCAGTTCCAATGAAGACTTCAAATCTGTGGCTGTCATTCGGGGTTGTTTCTTTACCTCGTTGATGAGTCTTCGTTGTGCTCTTGTTGTTATTTTGACTGGGTGCCCACTTCATGGTAGAGTAGTAACAGTCCCAAAGTGTCTCCATTTATAGATTGTTTGCCTAACTGCAGGCTGGTGAATCTGACGCACTGGTGAGTCTTTGAAATAACTTTGTAACCCTTGCCAGCTTTATGTAAATCAACAATTCTTGATCATAGATCCTCTGAAAGCTCTTTTTGGCGAGGCATGGCCAACTTAAACGTGTTCTTGTGCAGAGCAAACTCTAAAAGTTTGAGGGGTTTTTATCAGTCAAAGTAGCTGTAGTCCACACCTCCAACCTTATTATCTTAACAAGACTCCAGGTGTACTAAAACCTGACTCCAATTAGCTTTTAGGAGGTCATTAACTCAAGGGTTCACATACTTTACACAAGCACTATGAGTTTTTTTGGGTCATTCTCAAAAAAGACATGAAAGGTCCAAAATAATTGGTGTTATTATTTTAGACACATTATGTTGGTCAATACCCTTGATTTAGATGAAGATCAGATCATATTTTATGACAAAGTTATTCAGAAAACCATGAAATTCCAACAGGTTCAGATACTTTTTCTTGCCACTGTATATATGTGTCTGTGTGTTCGCGAGTGTGTGTGTGTATATACGTGTGTATGTGTGTGTGTATATGTGTGTGTGTGTGTATATGTAGGTGTGTGTGTCTGCATATGTGTGTGTAAATGTGTATATGTGTGTGTGTGTATATGCGTGTAGATGTGTGTGTGTGTGTTTGTAAGCTTCAGTTGTACATCGTTCTCTCTCCCAGGTGGCTCCTCCCCCCTCAGGCTCTCAATGCCTACTACCTGCCTAACAAGAACCAAATGGGTGAGTGTGAGCAGAATACCATGTGCTACACACCCTCCACACTTCTGTTCACACCTGTTCGGCATGGTAACCTGAAAGCACGTTATATCCATGTGGGTTTAACTGTGCCCACAGCTGGGGCGTGAGCTCCCTTCCCTGGGATAACCAGATGCACAGTTAACTCTGCACCTGGCTCCTGCACCACTCACCAGCCTCCCCATCTCCAGCCCATAACTCCCCATGCTACTGCCTGCTGTGTGTGTGTGTGTGTGTGTGTGTGTGTGTGCATGCGCGCCTCCCTTGTGGATTAAATCTTCCTCTGCGCCAAAAAATCAATGGTGAGTTAGAGATCCGCAGGAGAGGTTGGAGAGAGCCGGAGGGAGAGGCCGGAGGGAGAGGCCGGAGAGAGAGGCCGGAGGGAGAGGCCGGAGGGAGAGGCCGGAGGGAGAGGCCGGAGGGAGAGGCCGGAGGGAGAGGCCAGAGGGAGAGGCCGGAGGGAGAGGCCGGAGGGAGAGGCCGGAGGGAGAGGCCGGAGGGAGAGCCAGACAAACACAGTCATCACACCAGAGGCTCTTTCTTTACCTCCTGCCCTCACCTGTAAGGCTGCCTCGCTCCCTGCCTCGCTCCCTGCCTCGCTCCCTGCCTCGCTCCCTGCCTCGCTCCCTGCCTCGCTCTCTGCCTTGATCTCTGCCTCGCTCCCTGTCTTGCTCTCTGCCTCACTCTCTGCCTCGCTCCCTGCCTCGCTCTCTGCCTTGATCTCTGACTCGCTCCCTGTCTTGCTCCCTGCCTCGCTCTCTGCCTCGCTCCCTGCCTCGCTCCCTGCCTCGCTCCCTGCCTCGCTCCCTGCCTCGCTCCCTGTCTCGCTCTCTGCCTTGATCTCTGCCTCGCTCCCTGTCTTGCTCTCTGCCTCACTCTCTGCCTCGCTCCCTGCCTCGCTCTCTGCCTTGATCTCTGACTCGCTCCCTGTCTTGCTCCCTGCCTCGCTCTCTGCCTCGCTCCCTGCCTCGCTCCCTGCCTCGCTCCCTGCCTCGCTCCCTGCCTCGCTCCCTGCCTCGCTCTCTGCCTTGATCTCTGACTCGCTCCCTGTCTTGCTCTCTGCCTCACTCTCTGCCTCGCTCCCTGTCTTGCTCTCTGCCTCACTCTCTGCCTCGCTCCCTGTCTTGCTCTCTGCCTCACTCTCTGCCTCGCTCCCTGTCTTGCTCTCTGCCTCGCTCCCTGCCTCGCTCTCTGCCTTGATCTCTGACTCGCTCCCTGTCTTGCTCTCTGCCTTGCTCTCTGCCTCGCTCTCTGCCTCGCTCTCTGCCTCGCTCTCTGACTCGCTCCCTGCCTCGCTCCCTGCCTCGCTCTCTGCCTTGCTCTCTGACTCGCTCCCTGTCTTGCTCTCTGCCTCGCTCCCTGCCTCGCTCTCTGCCTTGCTCTCTGACTCGCTCCCTGCCTCGCTCTCTGCCTCGCTCTCTGCCTTGATCTCTGACTCGCTCCCTGCCTCGCTCTCTGCCTCGCTCCCTGCCTCGCTCTCTGCCTCGCTCTCTGTCTTGCTCTCTGCCTCGCTCTCTGCCTCGCTCTCTGCCTCGCTCTCTGCCTCGCTGTCTGTCTCGCTCCCTGCCTCTCTCCCTGCCTCGCTCTCTACCTCACTCTCTGCCTTCCCCCTTCCTCTTCCCCCCTCCCTGCCTCCATGTCTCTCCTTCCCACAGTCATTCCGATGTCAGTCTCTCTTTCCCTCCCCCCTGACGTAGGGTGGTCTCTCCCTCCTCTCTCTCCCCTCGGGTTGATCTTCTTCTGTGTGTGTCTCTCCCACAGTGTTCCCTGCTGGGATCCTGCAGCCCACGCTATACGATCCAGAGTTTCCTCAGTGAGTACAGACATTCCTCTTCTCCTCCCATCTCCTCCTCTTCTCCCATCTCCTCCTCCTCTTCTCCCATCTTCTCCTCCCATCTCCTCCTCCTCCTCTCCTCCCATCTCCTCCTCTTCTCCCATCTCCTCCTCCTCTCCTCCTCTCATCCTCCTCCTCTCCTCCCATCTCCTCCTGCTTCTTATTATGGCTGCGTACCCACTCAAACTTCAGGATTGCGATGTTATTGTCATTGTTATTGTCATTGACACTGATTGGCTGTGTTGCTCTGGGCTGGAACCAAGATGGCCGCTCGTCCGAAAGTCATCAGGGAGGAATTACAGGAAGGCTGAGCGTCTTTGCACCCCCCCCCCCCCTACTCTCGCACAACCGCCATCACCCACCGTGCCAAAGTATCCCTTAACAGAAAGTGATTGATTCACAAGTCTCTCAACTCGTTTGCAGAGATCACCGTTTTGCAGCCCCTCTCCAGCACTCACGCTGATTTAATATGAGACCCTGAGTAGCTGTGGTGGTCCCCAAACACAGGACTGGCAGCCGTCCAGACCCTCCCTTAAACTCACTCTCCCATCATCCTCTCTGTAACCGAGCAGACATCCTCCGCTTTGTTTATCTGGGTTCGGGGGGGGGGGGGATGTGTGCCTGAAGTGTATCGACTGTCTGTCGGAAAGTCGTTTTCCCAGCCTCGGCCCTGGTTGTGGGGGTTTGCGAGCACCCCCTCGGGGGGCTGGGGGAAAGGTGGTTTTGGTGCTCTTCGCCACTGGGCGCCGACGCGCAGGTGGAGCGTTGTAGCGAACTAGCACCCCCCTCTGGACAGGGGCGGGAGGCGCACCCGCTCCATTTCCCTGCTGAGTAATGATAATAAACCCTCTTTTATCCAAAGCAACTCACAGTAAGTACAGGGACAATCCCCCTGCGGCAAGTAGGGTGAAGTGCCTTGCCCAAGGACACAAATTAATATAGCCACAGCCGGGGTTCGAACTCACAACCTTCCGATTATGAAGCCAACGACTTAACCCGCTGAGCCAGCTGACTCCCGCATCAGTAACCCGCATCGCAGCTTCATAATGGAAGTTTGTCGGACCCGGAGACCGTGTAGGATGGATTGACTGGGGACGGTCTGCGGCGTGACAGTGTGACCTTTGACCCCCCCCTCTCTGTTTTATCTCTCAGGTCGCTGAACTACGGGGGAATAGGCGCTATCATAGGTCACGAACTCACCCATGGCTACGATGATTGGGGTGAGGAAGCGTTTCCACGTCCTGCGACACACACACACACACACAACCTGTCACCGCTCACAGACACACCAGCGCTAGATCTGTGGCCTCCTCTGCCAGAAGCAATGTACCGGATCTTTCTTTTGAAACTGTTAGCCTAGCGAGTTTGTACTTTTTGGTGTTGTTGGTGTTGTTGTTATTATTATTAAATTCCCACGGAATAAAAAATGACCCTCTGTAATCCCGGTCATTTAAAAACATGCAGTTAGGCCGTCACTTGATAAGATATGCAGTTCCAGGATCTTTGACTCCCCCTAATTCCGCCCCCTCCCTAACCCCGCCCCCTCCCTAACCCCCTCCCTAACCCCACCCTCTTGCCCTTCATCTTAGTGATGCAATCGTTCATGTCTGTAGGGGGCCAGTACGATCGCCACGGCAACCTGAAGCAGTGGTGGACCGAGGACTCGTACAGGAAGTTCCAAAAGAAGGCGGAGTGCATCGTTAAACTCTACGACAATTTCACCGTCTATAATCAGAGAGTGGGTTTTAACTTCTCTCTAACTAACTCTAACCATCTGTCTCGCTCTCTCTCTCCCTCTGTCTCTCTGTCTCTTTCGCTCTATCAATCTCTTTCTGTCTCTTTCTGTCTCTCTCCCTCTCTGTCTGTCTCTCACTCTCACTCTTGCTCTGTCTCTCTCTGTCTCTCTCTCTGTCTGTCTCTCTCTCTCTCTGCGTCTGTCTCTCACTCTCTGTCTCTCTCTGTGTCTGTGTCTCTTTGTGCCTGTCTCTCTCTCTGTCTGTCTCTCACTCTCGCTCTGTCTCTCTCTGTGTCTGTCTCTCACTCTCTCTCACTCTGTCTCTCTCTTTCTGTTTCTCTCCCTCTCTGTCTGTCTCTCTCTCTGTGTCTCTCTCTCTGTCTCTCTCTGTCAAGCACACACACACAGTCACACCCCTGTGACAGCAGGATGACTTGAGTGGTCTCTGTTCCCACAGGTGAATGGTCGTCTTACCCTGGGGGAGAACATAGCCGACATGGGGGGCCTGAAGCTGTCCTACTTTGTGAGTAACGCCCCTGAACTCCAGCAGCTCTCCAACATGGCCCCAGCCTTAACACACACCAGCACCTGGAACACACACACCTCCCAGGGATGGGAAGCACTGTTGATGGTCTCTCTGCTGGTTGGTTTGTCTCTCCAGGCCTATCAGAAGTGGGTGAGAGAGCATGGGCCAGAGAGGCCCCTCCCCGGCCTCAAATACACACACGAGCAGCTCCTGTTCATCGCCTTCGCTCAGGTGAGCCTCCCTCCACGGACTGATGTTTACCTGTGCTGTCTATCTGTCTATCATCTGTCTATCTCTCTGTCTATCTCTCTGTCTATCTCTCTGTCTATCTCTCTATCTCCCTGTGCTGTCTCTCTGTGCTGTCTCTCTGTGCTGTCTCTCTGTGCTGTCTCTCTGTGCTGTCTCTCTGTGCTGTCTCTCTGTGCTGTCTCTCTGTGCTGTCTCTCTGTGCTGTCTCTCTGTGCTGTCTCTCTGTGCTGTCTCTCTGTGCTGTCTCTCTGTGCTGTCTCTCTGTGCTGTCTCTCTGTGCTCACCTCCCCTGCAGGTGGCACTGGTTCTGGCGGCCAGCCTGACTTGTCTCTCATATGAACATCTCCTGTCTCTCTCCTGACAGAACTGGTGTATGAAGAGAAGGTCACAGTCCATCTACCTGCAGCTGCTAACAGACAAACACGCCCCAGAACACTACAGGTAAACACACAGACATAGATACACACAGACATAGATACACACAGACATAGATACACACAGACATAGATACACACAGACATAGATACACACAGACATAGATACACACAGACATAGATACACACAGACATAGATACACACAGACATAGATACACACAGACATAGATACACACAGACATAGATACACACAGACATAGATACACACAGACATAGATACACACAGACATAGATACACACAGACATAGATACACACAGACATAGATACACACAGACATAGATACACACAGACATAGATACACACAGACATAGATACAGACATACAGCGCGTGGCGTAGTGGCCAATAGCCTCTCACATAAGGCAGTGAAATCTGCACATCGCTCTTCTGATTGGTGGCTTCCCTCCCCCCCCTCCCTCCCTCCCCAGGGTGATTGGCAGCGTGTCTCAGTTTGATGAGTTTGCTCGGGTGTTCCACTGTCCGAAGGGTTCTCCCATGCATCCCAAGGACAAGTGTTCTGTATGGTGACCCCCCCCCCCCCCCCTCCCCACCGCCGACCTCCACTCCTGCTGAAGGGACTTGACCTTTGACCTCTGCTGATCTCCACCTCTCTCTCCACCAGCCTGTCTCATGTCTCTCTCTCTCTCTCCTATGCGTCGCATTCATCGCTGGTGTCGAACATCCTATTCAGAGTGTATCTCATTGTCTCTGGCTATGATTTCAGAAGCTGCAGGATGTGAATTCCTGCTCTTTTTTTTTTTTTCATTGTGATAAATGTTGATCGGTGTATTGAGTTGAGTCTATATTTTTCTATGTTTAGATTTGCATTTATTTTTCTGAATCATCTATTTTTGTATTCCAAGATATATTGCATGGCGTTATACTATTGGTTTTAAATTAAAAATATCATGGTTATTCCGTACATATTATTTTTGTAAAACAACGCTAGAAGTAGTATGGTTTATTTTAGTCATTCAAATCTAGCATTGCGCTGTCATCCTTCACGTCTGCAGTTGTAAAACATCGACTCCCATTTGGGAACTAAAATGATCGACTATGAAGCAGAACAGGAACAGCAGGAAGGGGAATTCTTCTCTTGAAGGCTGCGTCTGAATTGTTCTGGGAATCTGTATTTGCCTGCCAGTGTTGATTAAATTTGTTGTCTTTTTGGTAATTGGAAAACGTGTTGCAATGCTGCCCCCCTGTGGCTGAAAGGCAGAATGGTTTGTGTTGGCGGCTCAGTCTGTGTCTGGTCTCAGCACTGTGGACATTGTTGGAATGAACTTGCTGTGTGTCTGTGAGGTTTTCTTTTATTTGTTGGTTTTGTTGTTTTTTTTGTGTTAGTTTTTACCAAGGAATGTATGTATAAGTTAGATGAGGACTTGCAGCAGAGTGTGTCGAACCTCCAGCACTCTACAGAACAGAAATGCGTAGAACAGAAGGCTGTCTAGAATCTTGCAAGACACCAAACGTACCACGGGACAGAGATATCTAACCGGGATCACTGCAGCGGGGATCGATCTCATCGCAGTTTAACTCCGCGGATCATGAAACTGCTAAGCCTCTGCTGACAGGAAGGAGAGATGGGCCTTGAGGGCTGGTGTTCATGCCTGAACCTTGGTTAAGGACTCTGTAGTGACTCAGAACACCCCTGTCACACCAGCCGGACACAACGATCACAGAAGACCTGAATGGAAAGAGCCCAAACGATTTGACATTCCTCGTTCAAACCCACACAGAATCCCCAATGTGTACGGTGCAGATAAAAACAATACCAGTGGCACTCTATCGGAAACCATCTCAGTACAATTGCACACAGTGCTGTTGAAAATATTTTATTTTGTATAAAGACTCTACTCGTACAAAAAAAAAAGAAAAGGGAAAAAAAAAGAACAAGATTTGTACATATAAATGATATCAGAGGATCTCGGTTATGATTATACAGTTGTTTGTTATGAAGGTGTATGACCCCCCCCCCCTATCCCCAACCCTCCAAACCAGCTTACAAACACTCCTCACCCCCACAGCTGCTAACACAGGTGGCTGCTATCACATTTCTTGGTGTTCAATGTTCAATTCTAAATAAAAAATAAAAGAAATCTATGTGGAGGTGATACTCTTTCTGTGCGCCCATGTCCTTTATGTGTGTGTGCATGTTGTATGGAAGCAAGTGCCTGTGTGAGTTCATCTTTGTGTGTGTGTGTCATTGTGTGTGTTTGTGTAAGTGTGTCGTTGGTTGCGTGTGTGTGCGAGTCAGTATTTCATCGCATGTTTCAGTGCGTCATTGTGTGTGTGTCAGTGTGTTGTTGTGCGTGAATGTGTGTCTGTGTGTACGTATGTGTGATATTGTGGTTGAGTATCCCCTGGCGCTGGGGCCAGTTCTCTCTTGTTCTAACCCAGCGGTGTGTGGCAGAGGTCCATCTCCTATCTGGCTCTACATGCTGGCTGGCTTCTGGGAGAACAACACCCAAACAGGTGGTTATCAATCCAGCTACCGGAGCAAAACACCAACAATCCCCCTTGTCTTACTACAGACGCCAGGCAAACGGTTAGAGAAACACCCCAACAAACTGGCTTTGGCTCCAACACACTAATCCTGCCTGGCACACACACCCTGAGCCATTTTTTACAAGGATTTAGGGGATCTAAGTGGCAACAAGCAATAAAGAAGCAGGTTTTTTCCAGCATGTATTTGCTGCAGTGCTGTAGTTTGTGAAGTCATTCACCAATAAAGAGCTGGTTGCTTGAAAGTCAGAACCTAAAATTCAACCATCCGATATTAGCAGGTTGGTTTTCTGTTGGCTCAACTTAATCTTCCACATTATACATTCGGAACCAGAATCGGAATTTGTAAGTTAAATATGTGCTCTTGTTATATGTAATGGTCTACATTTCATACATAAAAAGGATAATTGAAGTACTTATTTTAATATATAATTATTTTGGTTGGTACAGGAACCAAACACGACATCTTTGAGGGGCCTGTTGCCCCAGATGGGTCTCTTACCAATTCCGTTATTCGGGGTCTAGAACAGAAGCAGGAGAAGTCTACTCCTGTCAATCCTGTTGTTAAGGGTTTTCAGGCATTCCAGACTTCAGTCTAGATTACATCGAATCTACAACAAGCACAGGGTATCGTAATTTCCTGTTGCCCAGAATTATTTGGGATCACCCAGTTCCAACAGGGTGGATGTGATTGATGTGGGTTAGGGTTAGACATGGACATGGGGCGTCTGATAGCTCAACGGTTAAGGCGTTGGCCTCATGATCGGAAGGTTGTGAGATCGAACCCCGGCTGTGACTATGTGATGTTGTGTCCTTGGGCAAGGCGCTTCACCCTACTTACCTCAGGGAGAATGTATCTGTACTTACTGTGAGTCACTTTGGATAAAAGCGTCTGATAAATGTAAATGGGTGAGCAGGAGGCTCTGAAGATAACGCTCCAGAACCTTCGAGACAACCTGCTGCCGGCAAACAGTGGTACATTTGATCAGCACAGCCATGCCGGGCTGGATTTATTCCAGCCAAAATGTTTGAATGTAGAACTGAAGAAGCTTGCCAGGAAGTTCCTACTGGGCCAAGCACAAGGTGAGATGCCCCTGTGGAAACAGGTGAAGACCTGGCAGACCATGGCCAAGATAGATGGATCTATGAAAGGGACACAAGCCTGCTGGCCATGCAGCTAGTCAGCCCACATCCTGAGATGCGTGACTTGGCCCAGCGCCTCCTTAAAAACCATCTTCAACATCTCAGACAAGGTGACGCTCCCAGTCGCAGACAAGTTGCACGACGCGAGTCCTTCATCCTTTAAAAAAGGTCACTGCTCTGAATTCTGTACCATCCTTTTCTTGATGTTCATTCATGTGCTTCTTTGTCTTTTCAGTCGATTAACAAACTACTGGGCCCGCTGAATGAGGAGCCTGGCTCTGGTGAGAGGGACGCCAGCTGAATGAGGAGCCTGGCTCTGGTGAGAGGGACGCCAGCTGAATGAGGAGCCTGGCTCTGGTGAGAGGGACGCCAGCTGAATGAGGAGCCTGGCTCTGGTGAGAGGGACGCCAGCTGAATGAGGAGCCTGGCTCTGGTGAGAGGGACGCCAGCTGAATGAGGAGCCTGGCTCTGGTGAGAGGGACGCCAGCTGAATGAGGAGCCTGGCTCTGGTGAGAGGGACGCCAGCTGGAGGGCGAGCCTCTCCAACAGCCTTTCTCAAACCTTTTTCAGTCAGGGCACCTTTCAAAAGTCTCTGACAAACCACAGGCTTTTTAATCCGGCCCGCCAAACTTGTTCAAACTATATATCAAATCGCTTTCATTATCTAATATCAAATCTCATTAATTTTGACTTCCCTGAAATAGCCACATTTCCCCAGCAGATGGCGCAAATAACGAAAGCTAACGTTATGCTGGCAAGAATCAAATGCAGTAACAACTGTTGAAGGCCAAGACTTTTTATACATCTTGGTTTTTACATGTCATCTGCATGGGTACAAATACACACTCCAGCCATCTGCTCCTCAGCTGCCCCCCCTGTCAAATTTGAAAACTTCGTGTGGCCCACCAGTCCAAAAGTTTGCCCACCCCTGTACATTCTCTGCTCTCACTGCTCTCTTTATGCTGTTCCAGCTCACAGACACTGTAGTAGTAGGCTCCGTTCGCCTCGCGTTCAGCTCCACGGCTCCTCCTCCTTCCCCTCCTCCTCCTTCTCCCCCTCTTCCTCATGTGTGCTCGCTTCTTCCCCCCACCTTCTCCTCTTCCTCCTCCTCCTCATCTGGGATCTCCCCTGTCAGCTCCCTCCTGGCTCAAAACGCGGACGCAGAAACCCCGTTCATGTTCAGGAAGAAGCTCTGAGACTAGGCACACCACGGAGCGCAGCTTCCCCCCCCGCCGCCCCCCCGGAGAACAGAGCCGTCACTGAGGGATCCACAGCCACCAGGTAAGCTCATTAAAGCTACAGTTGGCAAAACCCCGGCAGCCTGTGACTGTTTGCTGTGGACCTGCTTCAACTGATACTACATCTGGGGAATTGTGCTCCATTTACGCATCAAACTTCCGTGAATTGCACGGGTCTGCCGCCCGCGTTTTCATGGAGGTTCATGTTTTTCGAAAAACTGCGTTTATGTAGAAGTTTCCCTAAAGAAAGTCAAATGTCTGCTGAGTGTAAATGGCCCACAGCTGGTTCGTGTGACTCGTTTCAACATAGTTTAGCCGGCCATGATGGTCTCATGAATGAGGTTATTGTTTCGTAGTTTGGTTGCAATGTTTTTGGATGTAGGAAGACATACACAACACGGAACCACGCCCGACTCTGATGATGTTATACTGGGTTTGGCTGCCGGTATGGTTCATCTGCAGAATATGTACCGTCTCCTGACCCGCTACTTAGAACAGAAAAGAGAGCTGTGAAATTGAAAGAATACGAGGAGGAATCGGTGACGGTCTGTTTGACGAACGAACTGATTTTGACAGGTGCAGATCATGTTATTCTCTGCCTGTCTGTCTGCCTGCCTGTCTGTCTGTCTCTAGTTCACCATATCATTGTCCTTCCCCTGCCTCCGTTTCTCTGCACAAAACTGTTAAAAGTTCTGCTGGCGAGGGGAAGTGTTCTCGGGAGTAAATAAGTCAGAACTGTATCGTCATGATCCAGGATTCATGACTTATACATTATTCAAACAACACTGTTATTGCTCCCCATCCTCCATCTCTATTCACTTCCTGGCATAAGGAAGTGATTGAAGTGATTCGTTATTAATCGCTGTTTACAGACAGTACCCTGGCAGAGATTGTGCACACTGAACACATCTGGACGTTAAACTCACAGTGCTGTATGTGAAATGCCGTCCTTCTGCAACAGTCCTGCTTCTAATATGATTACTGTCCTCCTCTGCATCCCATAAATTGACTCCATGGCAACCAGTAACATGGTCAGCCCTGCTGTAGGATCACAGAATGTGAAGCTACTAGGTAGTTCATGATTGAGGAGTTAAATGAGTATATAATCCATGTCTGTTTTCATTATGTCTGAAGTTAGTATATTGTTCTGCGGCTGGAATGTGTTTTTTTTTCTCTCTCCAGTGAGACGGTAAACAAGTAGTGTGTGTTTCGCTGTCCGGTCATGTGACATGGATCTCTGTGTGTGTGTGTGTTTGGCTCCAGTGTGTATGTCCTGTTAGAGAAGGAGGATATACACGTTCGGTGTGTGAGTCAGTGATGAACCGGACAACATGCCACTCCCTCAGACAGACTCTTTAATACTCTCATTACAGACTCAGACACGTTTCCTTGGTTATCCAGAAAACATCCATGTTGCGATCTAGAGGCTTGGCCCTTGTTGAAAGTAGTGGAAGGTAGAAACAGCGGAACAGTTCATGTAACAGCTTGGACTTGAACGCCACCATTCTCTCCTGTTGTCACGGTGACAAAGCCATGAAGTTTCCCAGCATGTTCGGTAAAAGAGATACGGAGTCTCGTACTTCAAGTCTAATATGGTTTTAATACAAATAGTTGAAAAAGGTTTACAGAGCTCTGGGTCGAAAATAGTGTCCCTAACCGCAACCGAGTTGAGGTTGGTTCACAAAGTCCAACGGGTTGTCTCTCCCTGGCCCAGGATATTTATCTCACACAGTTTCGTTTTAGGGAGTGGTTTTTGCAGGTAACTTCTGAGTGATGATTGGAGAACTCAACTTCCTGTATATAGTAATGCAGCATGTATCATAAGAAATAAACATAGTAAAGCAATACATATCATAAGCAATAAACATGATAATGTGATATTAGCTTTAAGCATGCTTTTCCTCAGAGAAGCCAGTCTCACATTTACATTTATTCATTGTACATTATTCACGACGTACAAGAGAGAGCTTTTACAAAGAGCATCGGTCACTGAGCATAGCAACGTGATAGATCCCAAACATAGTGGGCTTTTAGATTGTGAAACATACATCATGAGAACCAATAAGTGGCAAGGGAAGAGCTATAAAAGCATAACACAACGATTTCGATCAATAAAGCAAGAAAACAACAACACTGGCGAGTCACCATATGGGGACCAGTATGAGACAGGATCCCACCAAGATTGTTTTAGTGTGTGTGTGTGTTTTGACAGTGTGTTAGTAACCTGTGTGTGTGTGTTTTGACAGTGTGTTAGTAACCTGTGTGTGTGTGTTTTGACAGTATGTTGGTAACCTGTGTGTGTGCAGGGGTATGGTGGTGCCGTACGAGGGCCAGTCCTTCTCCTCCCTGAGGAGGCAGTGTCAGCAGGGAGGGGGGCTGTTTGAAGACCCCCTCTTCCCCGCCTCCGACCAGTCCCTCTTCTACCAGGCCAACACCATCGGCCACATCACATGGAAGAGACCCAAGGTAGGCCGTGTCTTCCTGGTCAGGGTGGGGGGGCGGGGGGAGGGAGGGGGGAGAGAGGGGGGAGGGACGGGTTGGACAAGGTCGCAAACACAGCATGTGGAATGGTTGGAATTTGCTCTCCACGGATTCCTATTCAAACTGCCTTGAATTTCAGTGTGTGCGTGTGTTTACATGACCTCAACTTCGACCTGTTACCTCTGTCACTAATATCAGCACCAGGCAATCCGTTCACTACAGTGTCTTTCCACTGTCAAACAGCGAACGAGGGATTAGCAAACGTTTGTTCATGTACCTGATGTACATTGACCTAGCCAAAGCCCTGTGTGTGTGTGTGTGTGTGTGTTTGATGTGGTTGGTGTCGTTTTACAGTTCAGAAATGGGATCAGATAATGTGACCAATGCGGCCCAGATAATGACTGGAATGGGTCTGGGTTATTCAGAGAGTGGTTCTACTTCCTGCCTCAAATGAATCCCTCTCACTGGGATGCAGAAGGAGCCGGGGTGACGGATGTGAGAGCTAAGTGGCCGTGGATTGGATGACCACACGCCTCTACGTCTGCTGGGAGACACCCTGCTCCTCCTCCCTGCTCCTCCTCCCTCCTTCCTGCTCCCTCTCCTCCCTGCCCCTCGCTCCCTCCTCCTACCCCCTCCTCCCTGCCCCTCCCTCTTACTAAACACAGGAGTTCCTGGATAAAGGCTTTCCTGCTGCTGTTGCTGCTTGGCTCCTCTTCCTGGGCCCTCGTCTGGTATCACTCAGCGGGCTCTGGCTTCTCTCTGTTTTTCTTACTGTGTGTGTTTCTCTCTCTGTGTCTATATGTGTGTGTGTGTGTGTGTGTGTCTCTGTGTTTGTGTGTGTCTCTCTCTCTCTCTCTGTGGGTCTGTGTGTGTGTGTGTGTGTGTCACTCTCTGTCTGTGCTCTCTTTATCGTGAGGTGTAACAAAGCAAATACCAAGCCTCTCCTTGATGGCATATTGGAAAAAAAATATTTACGGTTTTATGAACCGGATAGAGGGAGGACAAAGAGAGAGAGACTCCCTCCTGCACACAGACTGGAGAGAGAGAGATAAAAGGAGAGAGACATGCCAGGCCCAGCTGGGCTCATTTTCTGTTTTGTCGTCAAAGTTCCATTTTGCAGACTGAACCCCTGACTGAACCCCTGACTGAACCCCTGACTGAACCCCTGACTGAACCCCTGACTGAACCCCTGACTGAACCCCTGACTGAACCCCTGACTGAACCCCCTGACTGAACCCCTGACTGAACCCCTGACTGAACACAGACTGAACCCCTGACTGAACCCCTGACTGAACCCCTGACTGAACACAGACTGAACCCCTGACTGAACCCCTGACTGAACCCCTGACTGAACCCCTGACTGAACCCCTGACTGAACCCCTGACTGAACACAGACTGAACCCCTGACTGAACCCCTGACTGAACCCCTGACTGAACCCCTGACTGAACCCCTGACTGAACACCTGACTGAACCACAGACTGAACCCCTGACTGAACCCCTGACTGAACCCCTGACTGAACCCCTGACTGAACACAGACTGAACCCCTGACTGAACACCTGACTGAACCCCTGACTGAACACAGACTGAACCCCTGACTGAACAGCTGTGTTCAGCACCGACTCTGAACGCAGCCCGTCTGCTCCCCAGCGACTGGCGAACACGGCGTTGAGCAGGGAGCCTGAACGCACTGACAGCTGCATGTCCCCCTGGGAGAACACTCACACAGCTGTGAGGAGGGAAAGATGGGAGGAAGAGAGGGAGGAAGAGAGAGAGGGAGGAAGAGAGAGAGGGAGGAAGAGAGAGAGGGAGGGAGAGAGGGAGGAAGAGAGAGAGGGAGGAAGAGAGAGAGGGAGGAAGAGAGAGAGGGAGGAAGAGAGAGGGAGGAAGAGAGAGAGGGAGGAAGAGAGAGAGGGAGGAAGAGAGAGAGGGAGGAAGAGAGAGAGGGAGGAAGAGAGAGGGAGGAAGAGAGAGAGGGAGGAAGAGAGGGAGGAAGAGAGAGAGAGGGAGGAAGAGAGAGAGGGAGGAAGAGAGAGAGGGAGGAAGAGCCGAAGAGGAACCCACCTCTGCTGTTAGACTGTCTTTAGTTGTTTGAGGGAGGAAAGACTGGCAGTTTAGTCAGCGATGGGTCGTCCTTCTGTGGGTCTCCAGTGGGTCATTATCAGGTGCCTTAACGACAAAAAAAAACGGAAAAAAAGACTAAATGTACCAGCGTAGACCAGATACCCTTCCAGATGTTGGGAGTGGGACTGAAGATGTTAAGGGGGGGTGCGGGCGCCAGCCTCTGTCACTCTGCTACACAGCTGCCCTCTACTTAGAATGTGGTCCGGCCTGCACCACATCAGAGCCTGGGACTCTCTTACTGCGCTACGCAGGGATGCTGCTCTCTGATAGGGCTCGGCAGGCATCAAGCGCTGGGCGGGGACCCAGGAAGGGAGGGGAAACCGGTTTGTTAATGATCTGGTGCTTTCAAGCCTGCCTGCCCATGCCCTCTGCCCCACCCAACTATTAGTTTGCAGCTTGGAAGACAGACGAACATGTTTTCCCTCTCGTCAAGGAAAAAATACTGTGAAAAGAAAGTGAATGATGAATGAATGATGAATGCCCTTTATTGTCATTATAAAGTTGTACAATGAGATTGGAGACTTCTCCTATATCAGTGCCAGACGAACAAGTGCAAAAACACATTATATCATTAAAAGCAGCAGCAGCATCACTGTAAGTAAAATTGGTTGATTGAAACCCTGATTCTCCCTCCCTCTTTTCTCTTTTCCCTCTCTTTTCTCCCTGAAGGATCTGTGTTCGGATCCCCACCTGTTCGTGAACGGGATCAGCGCCCATGACCTGAACCAGGGCCAGCTGGGGAACTGCTGGTTCGTCGCCGCATGTTCCAGCCTGGCTTCCAGAGAGGCCCTCTGGCAGAAGGTGTGTGTGTGGGTGTGTGGGTGTTTTCGTGGAACCCAGGGTGTGTTCTTGTGTTCTCTGTGGGAGGTAGGAATTTGGGATTGCGTCGCACGGCTGCGTGGAGGTGAATCTCGACGCACACACACGGTTGTTTGTTTGTCCAATCCATGAGTCATGTTCAAGGTAAGGTGAGCAGGGCTGGCTCTGCTTTGAGCCCAGCCCAGGTGGAAGCACTGCGTTTGGGGATCAATAAGCCGTAGGTCCCCTGGTCTCACCTGGAGCCACGACCTGAGAGACAGAACGAAGGAAGCTGAGAGATGAGTGTTACATGGTGAGGGAGGAGAACAGGATGTTGATCAGCCTGTACTAGGAGCTGTGCGTGTGCATGCGTGTGTGTTTCCACTGAGTTCTCTCGGACTCCTCGCTCGAGGTCGTCTCAGAGGGTTGTCCTGGCTCTCTGTGTTCCGGGCTTTTCCTCACAGACCTGCCGTCCTCTCAGGAGCCACCGTTTGGTCCGGAGCTGGAAAATCACCTCCACATGCAGGGAGCCTCTCGGCCGGGCCTCAGCCTCACGGCCGGGCCTCAGCCTCTCGGCCAGGACTCAGCCTCCCCTCAACCTCACAGCTGGGCCTCAGGGACAGAGCCAGCTCGCACAGAAACAGTCCAGTTGACTCCCAGCCGGAGTTACGGCTGGCATAATTAGATAGACCCTAGAATGTTCCATTCTTCTTTTCTGGAAGGCTTCGTAATCAACACCACGAGGGACGGAAGGAGAGGGGTGTGGGGGGGGGTGGAGAGTTATAGAGTCAAATGAGGAGAGGTGGTGGAGGGAGGGTAACCGACAGAGGCTGGTATCACAGTTCAGTTGCATCAGATAATCTGGCAGGGTTTCCTGGAGGGGCCAGGGGTCCGGTTCATCCAGGAAGCAGCTGCTGTAGTCGAGGCGAATCAACCCCTCTGGGACTGAGAGAACACCCACCCACACACACAGCCAGCATCCCGCCTCTGGGCTCCATGGCAGTTAAACACTTGGTTCAGTAACCCCTGAACACCGCTAGCCTGGCGGACGGCCCCGGGCCCTGTGGATGGGCCCCTGTCAGGCATGACGGTCGATCCCAGATCACGAGTGCAGATCAGGACAGGAGTGAGAAAGTCCTCCACTGAGGCTTCAGTTTAAGGTTCCATAACAATGGGGAGGTGTTAGCAAGCAAGGCTGAGTTATCAGCGCACCTCTGCTGGTCAGAAGAGACTGTGTGTGGGTGGGTGTGTGGGTGTGTGTTGGAAGGCCGTAGGGGGAGTGTGTTGTGATGCAGAGGAGAGGGTAATGGAAGTTAATGGGCTGTTTGTGTTAGACTGATGGAGACGAAGGAACGTTGTCTTCCACCTCATTAGAGGAGGAGAACTAATGAGAACACACAGTCTCTCTCTCTCACTCTCTCTCCCTCTCTCTCTCTCTCTCTCACTCTCTCCCTCTCTCTGTCTCTCTCACTCTCTGTCTCTCTCACTCTCCCTCTCTCTCTCTCTCTCTCTCACTCTCACTCTCACTCTCTCTCTCTCTGTCTCACTCTCACTCTCTCTCTCTGTCTCTCACTCTCTCTCTCTGTCTCTCTCTCTCTCTCTCTCTATCTCTCTCTCTCTCTCTCTCTCTCTCTCTCTCTCTCTCTCTCTCTCTCTCTCTCTCTCTCTCTCTGTCTCTGTCTCTCTCTCTCTCTCTCACTCTCTCTGTCTCTCACTCTCACTCTCTCTCTCACTCTCTCTCTCACTCTCTCTCTCTGTCTCTCACTCTCTCTCTCTCTCTCTCGCTCTCTCTCTCTCACTCCCTCATGCCTGCTCTCTTTCTTCCCCCCACCCTTCCCTGGTTGAAGGATGCCTTCCCCCCCTCCTGCTGCTGACTGACAGCTGGTTCACGCTGTAAACACACGCGCTCACGGTGAACGTTCTCTCAGTAGTCCTCAGAGACGCATCAGAACACACCGTCTCCCCCCCCCCCCCCTTCCCAATGGCACGAGTGTGTGTGTGTGTGTGTGTGTGTTTTTATTACAGAGTGATTTGGGGCTCTGTATTGATTGGCCTACTGTAGCAGTGAACAGTAGCTGAACTTAGCCTGTGGTTGCACCCATGTTACACTTCTGCGAGCGCTGCTTGTGGTTCCTGGTTCCCCAGACGCACAGCCCAGCACAGCCCAGCACAGCCCAGCACAGCCCAGCACAGCACAGAGACCAGCCGAGTACGCATAGATCTGTTTAATATGTTACCCAACAGAGGACACATCCAGCAACTGTTTGTGACAGGCAGACATGCAGTACATCTAGTATCCGTAGCGATTTGGGGTGGGGGAGGGATGGCGGTGGTTAGTCTGCCCCCACCCCCAGAAAGCTTTTTTTTGCAGATAACTTGCCCCTTATTTTCCGACGCTGATAATAATATACGAGACATTCATCATCTACGCACTCACAGCTTGATTCCGTCCCAAATGCCTTAAAAAAAAAGAGATTCTTTTTGATTCCCTCACGTTGCAAGCACACACAGATTTAAGCAGGGAACTAAAACACACAAGAGGGCGAGTACATGGAGCTACAACGAGTAGATCTACAGCCGTACGCTACACGGGTCGCTGTCCACTTCCTGTCCGGGCTGGCGCTCGCGTGCCCCCGGGTGGGGGTGAAAGGTCGCGCTCAGTTCTTCTCGAACTCCACAGTGCAGTTGAACTTGGAGGCGTTCGTTCCCTCCTTGAAGGCGAACAGGAAGTACATGACCTTCCTCACCCTGGCCAGCTCGGCGATCCTCTCCCCGAACTCCTGGATGTCCGCCTCCAGGAACTTGAGGGGCGTGTCCTCCGGGTCGCCGGCGTTCCTCCAGAAGGTTCCCACAGGCTCCAGCAGCTGCCTGGTCATCAGGTTGGTCAGGTCCGGGGTCCACAGCTGGCAGATCCCCGTGACGGTCACCCGGCCGTGGCCGCTCAGGCTGACGTGCCAGCGGCTGAAGCGGAGGTTCTGGTTGGTGAAGTCCAGGCGGTAGACGGCTTCGTAGGGGAGGAGAAGACGCTCGCCGTCCTGCCGCTTCTGACCCGAGCGCTGGATGAACTCCGCCCGGTGACGCATCAGCTGGAGGAGGAAGAGGATGAGGCGAGGGAGGAAGAGGTGGAGGACAGGGATGAGGAGGACAGGGAGGAAGAAGAGGAGAGAAAGGAAGAGGAGGATGGAGAGGAAGAGGAGGATGGAGAGGAAGAGGAGAGGGAGGAAGAGGAGGAGGAGAGGGTTGAGGAGAGGGAGAGGGAGGAAGAGGAGAGGATTGGGGGAGAGGGAGAAGCAGAATTACAGGAGAAACAGAGTATCCAGCGTTGGAGAGGAGATATGAATTATCCGGTGTTCCCATCACCTCGCTCCCACCAGCTAACCCCATCCCCAAACCCCATCCCCAAACCCCATCCCCAAACCCCATCCCCAAACCCCATCCCCAAACCCCGTCCCCAAACCCCGTCCCCAAACCCCATCCCCAAACCACGTCCACCTTACCTCCGTCAAAGAGGTGTCCTCTGTGAAGCTCATCTCCAGGGTCATGGAGGGGGTGTCTGCTGAGTCTGCGTCCGCCTGAACACTCATCCTCCTGGGATAGGGAGAGGGCTCTGTCTGGATGTCGTGGTGGGGGGGGGCAGTGTGGCTCTGGATGTTTTCTCTTCCGCTGCCTCTTCTGTCTCTGCCTGTGGCTCTGTGGGTCTGACTGACTAGTGCGAAAACTCTCCTCTTATGTCATCCCTCTCTCTGTGTCCCCTCCCTCTTTCCCTCTCGTTCACCTTACCTCCTCTCTGTCTCTCTCTCTTTGTTTCTCTCTTTCTCTCTCTCTCTGTCTGTCTCCCTACCTCCCTCCCTCTCTCTCTCTCTCTCTCTCTCTCTCTCTCTCTCTCTCTCTCTTTGTTTCTCTCTTTCTCTCTCTCTGTCTGTCTCCCTACCTCCCTCCCTCTCTCTCTCTCTCTTTGTTTCTCTCTTTCTCTCTGTCTCTCTCCCTCCCTCTCTCTCTTTCTCTCCTCTCCCCTGAGGACAGTATGGATGGTCTGGTTGGGACCGTATTGATTCTGCTATGTACAGTGAGGGTGGGGGGAGGGATACATGAAGGGGGGAGGAGGGGAGGGGAGAGGGGGAGTGCCGATCTGACTGATGTGTGATGTCACTAAGCAACGGGCGCGGATGACGTGAGACCAGGAACTGTGGGAGTCTGCTGAGGGCTTCTGGGAGTCTGGATGGTCACAGCTCACTGGCTCGTTTATTTATGACACACACACACACACAACACGACAGCCATGTGTATGTGTGAATACATGGGATAAAGCTTCCTCTGAATGGAAGTGATTTCTACTTAACAATGGCGGCTCCTCTCCACATCAGGTGATTCCTGATTGGAAGGACCAGGAATGGGACAAGCCAGAATCCTACGCCGGAATCTTCCACTTTCGCTTCTGGCGTTTTGGCCAGTGGGTGGACGTCGTCATTGACGACCGGTTGCCGACGGTGAACAATGGTCAGCTGGTGTACTGTCATTCCAACGACAGCAACGAGTTCTGGAGCGCGCTGGTGGAGAAGGCTTATGCAAAGTACGTCTGTCCACCAATCACAGCGGAGGGAGCGGGTCAGATGTTGTGTGCTGAGGGTTCAGTGGAGAGTGACCTTTTGGTGGACTGTGTGTGTGTGTGTGTTTCTGTATGTATGTATGTATGTATGTGTGTGTCTGTGTGTGTGTGTGTGTGCTTGTGTGTGTGTGTCTGTGTATGTTTGTATTTGTGTGTATGTGTCTGTCTGTGTGTGTGTGTGTGTCTGTGTGTATGTTTGTATATGTGTTTGTGTGTGTATGTGTCTGTGTGTGTCTGTATGTCTATATGTCTGACTGTGTGTGTGTGGGTGTGTATGCGTGTGCGCGTGTGCGCAGGCTCCACGGCTGCTACGAGGCTCTGGATGGGGGGAACACAGCGGACGCCCTGGTGGACTTCACAGGGGGGGTGTCAGAGCCTCTGGACCTGCTGGAGGAGCGGCTGAAGGAGGAGCAGGACAAACGCCAGCAGCTGTTTGAGAGAGTCCTCAAGGTCCACAACAGAGGAGGCCTCATCAGCTGCTCCATACGGGTACACACACACACACACACACTCTGATATACACACACACACACACACTCTGATATATACACACACACACACACACTCTGATATACACACACACACACACACACACATATACACACACTCTGATATACACACACACACACATATACACACACAGACACTGATATAGACACACACAGATATACACACACAGACACACACACACTGATATACACACAGACACACACACACATATACACACATACATACACACACAGACACACACACACACATTGATATATACACACACAGACAGACACACACATACATACACATAGATACACATATACATACACACAGACACACACACACACCGATATACAAACAGATGCACACGCACACTGATATACACAGACACACACACACACACTGATATACACACACTGATAGACACACACCACTTTCAGGTTTCATATCTGCCCCCTCAGAGTAACCGATGGTAAAAACAGGGAGAGGTCATGAAGGGAGGGGTCTGACCGTGTGTTGCCAGGCAACGTCGGCGGCAGAGATGGAGGCTCGTCTGGACTGCGGCCTGGTGAAAGGCCACGCCTACGCTGTGACGGACGTGAGGAAGGTGCGTCTGGGTCACGGCCTGCTGGCCTTCTTCAGGTCTGACAAGCTCACCATGATCCGCATGAGGAACCCCTGGGGCCAGAGGGAGTGGAACGGTCCCTGGAGTGACAGGTGCGTGGGTGTGTGTATCTGTGTGTTTATGTCTTGTGTCTGTGTCTGTGTGTGTATATGTCTGTGTGTGTGTGTGTGTGTGTGTGTCTGTGTGTGTGTGTGTGTATGTCTGTTTGTGTGTGTGTGTATGTCTTGTGTGTTTATGTCTGTGTGTGTGTATGTCTCTGCGTGTATCTGTGTGTGTGTGTGTGTGTATATGTCTGTGTGTGTATATGTCTGTGTGTGTATATGTCTGTGTATATGTCTGTATGTGTGTATATGTCTGTTTGTGTGTGTATATGTCTGTATGTGTGTATATGTCTGTTTGTGTGTGTATATGTCTGTGTGTCTGTCTGTGTGTGTTTATGTCTGTTTGTGTGTGTGTGTGTGTATATATATATATATATATATATATATATATATATATGTCGGTGTGTATGTGTCTGTCTATGTTTATCTGTGTGTGTGAGACCTCTTTGTTCTGATGCTTCATCAGATGTTCAGCTCCATGTTGTCCCTTTCTCTCTCACCGTGCTCCTCTCTCTGTCTGCAGCTCTGAGGAGTGGCAGAAGGTGAGCAAGAGTGTGAGGGAGCAGATCGGCATGACGGTGCAGGACGACGGAGAGTTCTGGTGAGCAGCCTGACCTCTGACCCCCCCACCCCTTTTTAAACCTTTCAACCTTCCCCAGGCTGCCACTGTCCCCCTTAGCCTGACACAGTTGTCCCTCTGCCCTCTCTCTGTGTCTCTCTCTCTTTCTCTCTCTCTCTTCCTCCCTCTCTCCTCTCTCTCCCTCTCTCCTCCTCCTTCCTCCCTCTCTCCTCTCTCTCCCTCTCTCCTCCTCCTTCCTCCCTCTCTCCTCTCTCTCCCTCTCTCCTCCTCCTTCCTCCCTCTCTCCTCTCTCTCCCTCCCTCCTCCTCCTTCCTCCCTCTCTCCTCCCTCCCTGTGCCTTCAGGATGACCTTTGATGACTTCTGTGAGCACTACACAGACCTGATCCTGTGTCGCCTCATCAACACCTCCTACCTGAGCTTCCACAAGACCTGGGAGGAGGCGGCCATGACAGGAGCCTGGCATCGCCACGACGACCCGCTGAGGAACCGCTCAGGAGGCTGCACCAACAACAAACACACCTTCCTCCAGAACCCACAGGTGTGTGTGTTTTACATACATTTACAGTATTTCTGTGTGTGTGAACTTGTGTGCTTACGCACTGTGTGTCTGTGTGTGTGTGTCTGTGTGTGTGTGTGTCTGTGTGTGTGTGTCTGTGTGTGTGTGTCTGTGTGTGTGTGTCTGTGTGTGTGTGTGTGTCTCCACAGTACGTGTTTGACGTGAAGAAGCCAGAGGACGAGGTGTTGGTGTGTCTTCAGCAGAATGACAAGAGAGCTCGCCTTCGAGAGGGCAAGGGGGAGAACCTGGCCATAGGCTTCGAAATCCACAGGGTACTGAGTGTGTGTGTGTGTGTGTGTGTGTGTGTTTGGCCTTGAGAAAGCATCTCAAACACAGTCAGTGGATTGAAGGTGTGTGTGTGTGTGTGTGTGAACAGGTGGAGCTGAACAGGATCTACCGCATGCACATCCCCCAGCAGAAGGTAGGGGGCAGTGTTTACATCAACTCCCGCAGTGTGTTCCTGCGCATCGACCTGAAGGAGGGACGCTACGTCGTCATCCCGACGACCTTTGACCCCGGTATGGAGGGAGACTTCCTGCTCCGAACCTTCACGGATGTCCCGTCAGACAGCAAGTACGCAGCCTCCCCCCCCCCCCCCCCACACACACACACACACACACACACACAAACTGTGATTCTGTGCTCACACACAGACCCACTGTGATTCTGTGCTCACACACACACCCACTGTGATTCTGTGCTCACACACACACCCACTGTGATTCTGTGCTCACACACACACACCCACTGTGATTCTGTGCTCACACACACACCCACTGTGATTCTGTGCTCACACACACACCCACTGTGATTCTGTGCTCACACACACACACCCACTGTGATTCTGTGCTCACACACACACCCACTGTGATTCTGTGCTCACACACACACCCACTGTGATTCTGTGCTCACACACACACACCCACTGTGATTCTGTGCTCACACACACACCCACTGTGATTCTGTGCTCACACACACACCCACTGTGATTCTGTGCTCACACACACACCCACTGTGATTCTGTGCTCACACACACACCCACTGTGATTCTGTGCTCACACACACACACCCACTGTGATTGTGTGCTCACACACCCCCCCACAGTGATTGTGTGTTCACACGCTCCCCTCTCCTGGTGTGTCTCAGGGAGCTGACGGTACACGAGCCCCCTCAGACCTGCTGGACTGGGATGTGTGGCTTCCCCTCTCTGGTCTCCCAGGTCCACGTGCTGCAGGCCGATGGACTGGCTGGACAGGACTCCAACGGAGGTACCGGCCTGGAGCTGTCTGTCCCTCTGTCTGTCTGTCTGTGTGTGTGTGTGTGGGCCTGGAGCTGTCTGTCTGTCTGTGTGTGTGTGTGGGCCTGGAGCTGTCTGTCTGTCTGTGTGTGTGTGTGTGTGTGTGTGTGGGCCTGGAGCTGTCTGTCTGTCTGTGTGTGTGTGTGTGTGTGTGGGCCTGGAGCTGTCTGTCTGTCTGTGTGTGTGGGCCTGGAGCTGTCTGTTTATAAAGGGTTCTGCTGCCATCTAGTGGCCACATCCAGGAGGATCATCACAGCTGAACTTGGCGACTGTTTAATTCCCAGACATGTCTTAATGTGTGTGTGTGTGTGTCCTGCAGCCTCCGACCCGTACGTCATCATCAGGTGTGAGGGGGAGAAGGTTCGCTCCTCAGTTCACAAAGACACCCGCAGCCCTGCGTTCGACACCAAGGCTGTGTTCTACAGGAAGAACGCCCGGAAGCCCATCCAGATAGAGGTGTGTTACCTGCCTGTGTGGGAGACTTTACTGCTAGCAGCACAGTTAGCAGCACATTTAACAGCACAGCTAACAGCACAGTTAGCCGCACAGTTAGCAGCACAGCTAGCAGCACAGCTAACAGCACAGCTAACAGCACAGCTGACAGCACAGTTAGCAGCACAGCTAACAGCACAGGTAGCAGCACAGTTAGCAGCACAGCTAACAGCACAGTTAACAGCACAGCTAACAGCACAGCTAACCGCACAGTTAGCAGCACAGCTAGCAGCACAGCTAACAGCACAGCTAACAGCACAGTTAGCAGCACAGCTAGCAGCACAGCTAACAGCACAGTTAGCAGCACAGATAGCAGCACAGCTAACAGCACAGCTAACAGCACAGCTAACAGCACAGCTAACAGCACAGCTAACCGCACAGTTAGCAGCACAGCTAGCAGCACAGCTAACAGCACAGCTAACAGCACAGCTGACAGCACAGTTAGCAGCACAGCTAACAGCACAGGTAGCAGCACAGTTAGCAGCACAGCTAACAGCACAGTTAACAGCACAGCTAACAGCACAGCTAACCGCACAGTTAGCAGCACAGCTAGCAGCACAGCTAACAGCACAGCTAACAGCACAGTTAGCAGCACAGCTAGCAGCACAGCTAACAGCACAGTTAGCAGCACAGATAGCAGCACAGCTAACAGCACAGCTAACAGCACAGCTAACAGCACAGCTAACAGCACAGCTAACCGCACAGTTAGCAGCACAGCTAGCAGCACAGCTAACAGCACAGCTAACAGCACAGCTAACAGCACAGCTAACAGCACAGCTAACAGCACAGTTAGCAGCACAGATAGCAGCACAGCTAACAGCACAGCTAACAGCACAGTTAGCAGCATACTCACTCTTCTTACCTCTCTTTCTCCCCTCCTCCTGTCACTATCACACCTGCACCCCTCTTTCTTTCCTCCTTCTTCCTACTCTCTCCTCCTCATTCCTTCTCTCTCCTCTTTCTCTCTCCTCCTCCTCAATCCTCCTCTCAGATCTACAATAGGAACATCCTGATGGATTCCTTCCTGGGTCAGGTGACCTTGACCGCTGACCCCAATGACCTCAAGCAGCAACACACACTGCACCTGAGGGACAAGGGAAATCGCCAGGCCAACGACCTTCCCGGAACACTCACCATCACCCTGCTGACGAGCAACGTGCTCACCAACATCTGAACCACACACACACACACATACACACAGCGTCAACATTCACCCCCACACACTTTCTCATTACCTGGTCAGTAAGTCAGGACTCTACACCTGTAACTTCCTCATTCAAACCTCTGGCCCACCCTATCGAGCGCTTGGATTGGACAAGCCATAACCACAATGTCCAATAGGAGAGAGCAGAGCCAGTATGATTGGGTCCAAAGTGCCTGCGCCTGTATAGGCAGCTTATATATGGGATATCATTGTATTAGTGGCTAACTCTGTACATATTAATGGCATGTCATCATTATACATCATATAAGAATCAGGACATTTTCCTCTGTCTAGTATTAAATGCCAAATGATTGGCTGTATATGAAGTGATTTTATCTAGACATAATCTGCTGGTGGAACCAAAACTATAATACCCATACCTCACTGTCAGCCATGTACCAAACATAACCAGTCTAAGTCACTGACCACAGCCAAGGTCAGTGGCTTCAAGTGCCAATGTTGTGGGGGGGGTGTCATTCCAGTCTTGGCCACAGAGGGCAGCAGAGATTAACCTCAGGCCCATCCAGGCCTAAAT
>CM059325.1:2478905-2513905 GCA_030340685.1 Protosalanx chinensis | reverse complement strand
CCCCTCTCCTTCGCCCAGCACGCAACACACAGAAAAGCCCAGACAGAGAGACGAGTTCACAGACTGGAGGCTAAACCCTCCTCTGTGTGTGTGTGTGTGTGAGTGTAAGTGTGTGTGTGTGTGTGTGTAGAATAGCAGAGAACAGCAGAGCTGGCCCAGTTTGTCCGTGGCTCTCTACTGTTATGAGCATGTTAATGAGCTGGTCCTGAGGGCACACACACTTCAAATGTATTATTTTACCCCCTTTTTTAGGTTCTCTCCCGCAGACACACACACAAACACACAAACACACAGACACACACACACAAACACACAGACACACACACAAACATGGCCCTTGTATTCCCTGTAGCAGTATTTAACAGTACAGTATATATACGTTTGTAGATATTTCAGATTTTCCTTTGGTTTGGTTAATCTGTTCAATCACATTTATAACTAAAGGTGACCTGCAGATTCATCCAATTTGCTACGGGACAAAACACACACACAGCAATGAAGACCACTGCCTATTCATCAATAACCAATCACAGAAGCTCATTTCATATTCTCAGAGGGGGAGGCCAAGACTGTCTGGAGAGAATGAGAAATGGAAGATCGTCTGGTTAGTGTGTGTGTGTGTGTGTGTCCAGCCCTGGAGTCCTACAGTCAGGCTCAAGCAGATGGCGATGCTAGAGAAAGCCAAACATACAATTAGAAAGGGGGAGAGGGAAGCAGAGAGAGAGAGAGAGAGAGAGAGAGAGAGAGCAAGTGTGGCACCTGCTAGCTGGTAGGAAGAGGGAGAGAGAGAGAGAAGAGTGAAGAGGGGGGAGGGTGCTTCTTTTCTGCATGAATGAAGAGCAAGCCAAGCTTAAACGGGACAGGCCGAGAAAGAGAGAGAGACAGAGAGAGAGAGAAAGACAGAGAAAGAGAGAGAGAGAGACAGAGAGAGAGAGAGACAGAGCGATAGAGAGAGAGAGACCGATAGAGAGACAGACAGAGAGAGAGAGACAGAGAGAGAGAGAGACAGAGAGAGAGAGACAGAGAGAGAGAGACAGAGAGAGAGACAGAGAGAGAGAGACAGAGAGAGAGAGACAGAGAGAGAGAGACAGAGAGAGAGAGAGAGAGACCGATAGAGAGAGAGACAGACAGACAGAGAGACAGAGAGAGAGAGAGACAGAGAGAGAGAGACAGAGCGATAGAGAGAGAGAGACAGACAGAGAGAGACAGAGAGAGACAGAGAGAGAGACAGCGATAGAGAGAGACAGAGCGATAGAGAGAGAGAGAGACAGAGGACAGAGCGAGAGAGAGAAGATAGAGAGAGAGAGAGACAGAGAGACAGAGAGAGAGAGAGGACAGCTTGGCAGTAAAGGGGCTAATTTGATGGAAGGTTTGCACAGCACTAGGACACGCACACAGGTTAGGGTCTCATCTGCGATACCAGAAGAAGCCGTGGGATCATGCCAGTCCTGGAGGGCTTCGGCCTGGTCCTCTGCTACCACACACACACACACACACACTGTATACTGTACTCAAGGGTCCTCACAACAAGATATGGAGTTAGATGGCTCAGCAGGTTAAAGGCGTTGGCCTCATGAGCAGAAGGTTGTGAGTTCGAACCCTGGCTGTGTCAACATGATGTTGTGTCCCTTGGGCAAGGCACTTCACCCTACTTACCTCAGGGGGGAATGTCCCTGTACTTAATGTAAGTCACTTTGGATAAAAGCATCTGCTAAATGAGGATTTATTTATTATATTTATGTGTGTGTTTTACAACCCTTGTGAGTACCAGAGGTGTGTGTGTGTGTGTGTGCGTCCACACCAGCTGGCGTGTGACAAGCTGCCACGCCTGAAAGACGGAGGGGAGGGGAGGAGGACAGACGCACTGTGTCATCAACGCCCCCTGGACCCCCAGAGAAGGAGGACACTTCCTCTGGTCCCATGACCTGCTCCCTCTTCACCCTCCTCTTCCTCCTCATCCGTATCCCACGCAGACAGTGCTGCCCTGACTGGAAAGGGTCACGCTGAATGTGCCTGTTACCCACCACAACACACCCCAGGTTTTCCACAGCACTTCCCCCCCTCCACCCCCCATCCCATCCCCCCCCCCCCCCCACCCCACCCCACCCCCAGGTTTGTACTTTCCCCCTGAGGGCAATATGTTCAGGCAGCGTCGCACAGATGGCTGTGTGTGTGTGTGTGTGGAGGGGGGGGGTGTGTAGGTGTGTGTTGGGTGGGGGGGGGGGGGGGGGTGTGTGCATGTAAGGCATGCATAATCTGTTTGGCACCCTGCGTAGCGTTATCCTTAATTTATCTGAGGAGGGAGGGTGGGGGGAGGGGGGGGGGTGGGGGCGGGGTGATGTCATCACTAATGGACCACGACGGAGCAGGATAAAGACAAAAGTTGGTCCCTGTTGTCGGAGAGAGGCTGAAAGACTCTTAAAGGATCGACGTTTTGGATTATTTCAGCCCTAGCTTAGCAGTGTAAGTGTGTGGGTGGTGTTTCTGTGGTGTGTGTGTGTGTGTGTGTGTGTGTGTGAGAGAGCACCTCCTTCAGTAGTAGTGTCCTTCCGTTTCCAAGGCCCTTTTCCTTTGTGTTGGACCACAAGACAAGAAACACACACACACACCACACACACACAATACAAGAGCTGGACTGAAGAAAACCACCATCTCACACACACACACACACACACACACACACACATACACACACACACAAAGATTAGTTTCAGTTAGAGGAGAGGCCCACCGAGGGAGACTTCTGACTAAGGCATGATGTTGAGCTGTTCATGATGTCACCCACACACACACTCTACAACTACACACACACGCTGGACTACTCCACACCCACACACTCGCAATCTCTACAACTACACACACACGCTGGACTACTCCACACCCACACACACACAATCTCTACAACTACACACACACGCTGGACTACTCCAGACACACACACACTCAAACAACCCCACAAAACAGACTGATCCAATTTGAGTCCATTTTTATTGACAAACCAAAGGATCCACCGACCAACGGAATCTGTTAGAGGGCGACCGATTGGTCTGACATGACTCGTTAGGGTGATCGGGCTCACCGATTGGCTGGTTCACGAGGGCGTTGGCATGTCTCATTCCAGGACGAGCAACTCAACTATATGATCGACTATGTGGTCAGTCGAAGAGAAGGAAGAGACACGTGAAACACAGGGGTGAGGAAGGGGGGTGAGGAAGGGGGGGAGGGGGACAGAAGGGTAGAATGAGCGTCAACTCTCTCTTTCTTAGCCTCTCTGCTTCTCTGACATTAAGTGCTTAATTCAATCCCAGAATGCACTTGTGCACCGTGAGAGGCCCTCTCCTAATAACTCTTTATAAGATTAATGTCAATTTACGGAGCCGAATGGGAAGTGAACGCAGGCACACGCACCGCACACACAGAGAGGACCGAAAGTTTATTTTCTGTCTCTCACACACACTGCAGGGAAAAAAGATCCATTTGACCAGAATTGGTTAGTGTGTGTAATGATGCTGGTCCCACAAGGCTTTGATGGCACATTTTATGCACAGCAGTAAAAGCAGTCTATGTGTAAGAGTGTGTCTGTACTGTCTGTGTGTCTGTACTGTCTGTACTGTCTGTACTGTCTGTACTGTCTGTACTGGTCTGTGTGTCTGTACTGTCTGTACTGTCTGTACTGTCTGTGAGTCTGTACTGTCTGTGAGTCTGTACTGTATGTGTGTCTGTACTGTCTGTACTGTCTGTACTGTCTGTGAGTCTGTGAGTCTGTACTGTCTGTGTGTCTGTACTGTCTGTGAGTCTGTACTGTCTGTGAGTCTGTACTGTCTGTGAGTCTGTCCTGCTGTGTGTCTGTACTGTCTGTGAGTCTGTAGTGTCTGTGTGTCTGTACTGTCTGTACTGTCTGTGTGTCTGTACTGTCTGTGTGTCTGTACTGTCTGTGTGTCTGTACTGTCTGTGAGTCTGTACTGTCTGTGAGTCTGTACTGTCTGTACTTACTGTCTGTGAGTCTGTACTGTCTGTGTGTCTGTACTGTCTGTGTGTCTGTACTGTCTGTGAGTCTGTACTGTCTGTGAGTCTGTACTGTCTGTGAGTCTGTCCTGCTGTGTGTCTGTACTGTCTGTGAGTCTGTAGTGTCTGTGTGTCTGTACTGTCTGTACTGTCTGTGTGTCTGTACTGTCTGTGTGTCTGTACTGTCTGTGTGTCTGTACTGTCTGTGAGTCTGTACTGTCTGTGAGTCTGTACTGTCTGTACTGTCTGTGAGTCTGTACTGTCTGTGAGTCTGTACTGTCTGTGTGTCTGTACTGTCTGTGAGTCTGTACTGTCTGTGTGTCTGTACTGTATGTGAGTCTGTACTGTCTGTGTGTCTGTACTGTCTGTGAGTCTGTCCTGCTGTGTGTCTGTACTGTCTGTGTGTCTGTATTGTCTGTGTGTCTGTCCTGCTGTGTGTCTGTACTGTCTGTGTGTCTGTCCTGCTGTGTGTCTGTACTGTCTGTGTGTCTGTACTGTCTGTGTGTCTGTCCTGCTGTGTGTCTGTACTGTCTGTGTGTCTGTACTGTCTGTGTTCTGAACTTTAGGGTCTGTCCAAGCGCAAACTTGCTCTCACTGCAGTATGTGTGTACTCGGTGTGTGTGTGTGTTCTCTCAGCCTGTGACTGTGTTCGTTCGTAAGTGTCTCTTTATTTCTGGGGTACTGAGCCATGACATCGTAGGAATCCACCTACATTTCGGACCAACTTCCTCATCTGCCCTCCTCCCCTCCTCCCCTCCAGCCCTCCTCCCCTCCAGCCCTCCTCCCCTCCAGCCCTCCTCCCCTCCTCCCCTCCAGCCCTCCTCCCCTCCAGCCCTCCTCCCCTCCAGCCCTCCTCCCCTCCTCCCCTCCAGCCCTCCTCCCCTCCAGCCCTCCTCCCCTCCAGCCCTCCTCCCCTCCTCCCCTCCATCCCTCCTCCCCTCCAGCCCTCCTCCCCTCCAGCCCTCCTCCCCTCCAGCCCTCCTCCCCTCCTGCCCTCCTCCCCTCCTCCCCTCCATCCCTCCTCCCCTCCAGCCCTCCTCCCCTCCAGCCCTCCTCCCCTCCAGCCCTCCTGCCCTCCTCCCCTCCAGCCCTCCTGCCCTCCTCCCCACCAGTCCTCCTGCCCTGCTCCTCTCTAACCTGTGTCCAACGAGTGTCACTCTTTCTTTCTTTCCCTCTTCTTTTCTTCTTTTTTTTCCTTCTGTCCCCTCCCAGTTGAGCTGGGTCCCTCCTAGCAGGATGACATCATGGTTCGGAGGGCTTGCTCGTCCCACCGGCAGATTGTCTGAACCACAAAGAGGCTGAAGGTCTGCCCGTCTTCTGACAGCCGCTTCTCATTCTCCCGCTCTTTGTTCGCCGTCTCTTTTCTTCGGCCCGTCCCTCCGTTTCATCTAAAGACGCTGGAAAAGTTATCTCCCGGTCGTTTTTTTTTATTGCAGCGCGTGCGTGTGTGTCCGTGTGTCTTTGTGTGTGTCCGTGTGTCTTTGTGTGTGTCCGTGTGTCTTTGTGTGTGTCTGTGCGTGCGTGTCTGCGTGTGTTTTCCACCAAAGGAATGAAACGTAAAGAAGACAATACCAGTACAGAGGAATGGTAGGACAACCATTATTCACGGACAGTGTTTGAAGTTGGTCTCCCTTTTGCTTTCCCTCCCTCTCTCTCTCTCTCTCCCTCCTTCCCCTCCCTCCCTCCCTCCCTCCCTCTCCCTCTCTCTCTCTCCCTCCTTCCCCTCCCTCCCTCCCTCCCTCTCCCTCTCTCTCTCTCCCTCCTTCCCCTCCCTCCCTCCCTCCCTCTCCCTCTCTCTCTCCCTCCTTCCCCTCCCACCTTCTCTCTCCCTCCTTCCCCTCCCTCCCTCCCTCCCTCCCTCCCTCTCCCTCCCTCCCTCCCTCCCTCCCTCCCTCTCTCTCTCCCTCCTTCCCCTCCCTCCCTCCCTCTCCCTCCCTCCCTCCCTCCCTCCCTCCCTCCCTCTCTCCCTCCCTCCCTCCCTCCCTCCCTCTCCCTCTCTCCCTCCTTCCCCTCCCTCCCTCCCTCCCTCTCCCTCTCTCTCTCCCTCCTTCCCCTCCCACCTTCTCTCTCCCTCCTTCCCCTCCCTCCCTCCCTCCCTCTCCCTCCCTCCCTCCCTCCCTCTCTCTCTCCCTCCTTCCCCTCCCTCCCTCCCTCTCCCTCCCTCCCTCCCTCCCTCCCTCTCTCTCTCCCTCCTTCCCCTCCCACCCGCTCTCCTTCCCCTCCCTCTCCCTCCCTCCCTCCCTCTCTCCCTCCCTCCCTCCCTCCCTCCCTCTCCCTCTCTCTCTCCCTCCTTCCCCTCCCTCCCTCCCTCCCTCTCTCTCTCTCCCCCCTTCCCCTCCCACCCGCTCTCCTTCCCCTCCCTCTCCCTCCCTCCCTCCCTCTCTCCCTCCCTCCCTCCCTCCTTCCCTTTCTCCCCCACCAGCTTTACCTAGTAACCCCACCTATGCTCAGAATATGAGAATCGGAAAGAAGGGGAGAGGGGCTTCTTCCAAGTGCGTGCGTGTGTGTGTGTCATGCTAGTGTTCAGCTGCTCTACAGGACTCTGGTTACACCTCTCCTTACACTCAGGTTACACCATACCTGCAGCTGACACACACCTGCAGCAGGGAGGACACACACACACACACCCTGGGTCCAAAGTAAACTGCGGAGGGCTTGTCAGTGACCTCACTGCTGAGGTAGGCTCCTCATATCAAATCCATTAAACAGCCACACACACACACACACACACACACACAAGCACTCTCACATACTTGTATGCTAAAAGGTAAGAAAAGGCATTATCACAGATGATGTGTTCACACACTTGCTCGTTCGATAGAGACTCACACAAGCACACACACACACACAAACACACACACACAAGCACACACACACACAAACACACACACACAAACACACACACAAACACACACACACACGGAGAGGTAAGGCCTTGACTGTCCCGAAGCTGTCTTACTCCGCCCACTGAGAGCAAAGGGTAAGGAAATGACCCCATCGTCAAGGCAACAACATTAATAATACACGTCCCAGTGCATTCTGGGAGCTGCTTGATCAGCGCTCAGTCAACATAAGTTACCTAAGTGAAGGAGGAAGAGGAACAGAGGTGTATGACGTGAAGTGTGAAGTGTCTTGGTTTCACTCATCTACGATGCCTTGATAATGATTAGCCTACGATATCAAGATTGCCGCTTGACTATTAGCCAACCAGCAGGTATCCTTACCCCTCAGTGTCCAATAGGGGGCGCTCTTGTACGAACACTGGCACAGCCTGAGAAAAAAGAAAGACGAGGATTGTTATTATTCAATACATCGTTTATTTTCCAGGCCGCCACCCCTCATCCCTCTCCCCCCCTGCCTTCCCTATCTCTCCCCCTGCCTTCCCTCTCTCTCCCCTGCCTTCCCTCTCTCTCCCCCTGCCTTCCCTCTCTCTCCCCCTGCCTTCCCTCTCTCTCCTGCCTTCCCTCTCTCTCCCCCTGCCTTCCCTCTCTCTCCCCCTGCCTTCCCTCTCTCTCCCCCTGCCTTCCCTCTCTCTCCCCCTGCCTTCCCTCTCTCTCCCCCTGCCTTCCCTCTCTCTCCCCTGTGTTTAACACTGTTTCTGTCAGAGTGCAGATGCCAGGCCAGCAGGACAGTGTGTGTGTCTGTGTGTGCACATGAGTGAGTGTGTGTGTGTGTTTAGGAGAGGTCTTCTAAGGTCCACAGACAGCTAAACACACGAAAGGGGAAGAAACATTTGAAGACAGCGTGGGGGTGAGAGGGGGGGAGAGGTGAGACTCTGCATGGCCTGCAGCTGTCCAAGCATTCACACTCCAATGTGAGGCAACACACAACAAAACGCAACACATACACACACACACACACAGGCACACACACCCGTGCGCACACACTCCAGTGGCCATAAGGTGTGGCAGGATGTGGATTACAAAGGTGCTTTAAATCTGTGATTAGCGTTAATGCACAGGTACCTACCACTGAGAGCATACGCGTGTGTGGGTGTGTGTGATTACCAACACCTTTAGTGTGAAGACTACAGTCAGAACACTAGACGCCAACTGGGTTTATCCAGGACTCAGCCAAGATGGAGATACATAACTACACGAGACAGAAGATGGAGAGAGAGAGAGAGAGAGACAGAGAGAGAGAGAGACAGAGAGAGGGAGAGAGAGATAGAGAGATAGAGACAGACAGAGAGCGTGAGAGAGGGAGAGAAAGGGAGAGAGAAATAGAGAGAGACAAGGGGGAGGGAGGGAGGGAATAACAGGTGGAGTTGAGTGACACCACATTATGAGGAATATATGAGGAATGGATGAAGCTCAGTTAGACAGAGAGTGAGGAGATGGGGAAAGGAATCACACTGAGAGAAGTGGGAGAACAGTGAGGGACAGTGAGGGACAGTGAGGAACAGTGAGGAACAGTGAGGGACAGTGAGGGACAGTGAGGAACAGTGAGGAACAGTGAGGGACAGTGAGGGACAGTGAGGAACAGTGAGGGACAGTGAGGAACAGTGAGGAACAGTGAGGAACAGTGAGGGACAGTGAGGGACAGTGAGGGACAGTGAGGGACAGTGAGGGACAGTGAGGGACAGTGAGGAACAGTGAGGAACAGTGAGGGACAGTGAGGGACAGTGAGGGACAGTGAGGGACGGTGAGGAACGGTGAGGAACAGTGAGGAACAGTGAGGAACAGTGAGGAACAGTGAGGGACAGTGAGGGACAGTGAGGAACAGTGAGGGACAGTGAGGAACAGTGAGGAACAGTGAGGGACAGTGAGGGACAGTGAGGAACAGTGAGGGACAGTGAGGAACAGTGAGGAACAGTGAGGAACAGTGAGGGACAGTGAGGGACAGTGAGGAACAGTGAGGGACAGTGAGGAACAGTGAGGGACAGTGAGGGACAGTGAGGAACAGTGAGGGACAGTGAGGGACAGTGAGGGACAGTGAGGAACAGTGAGGGACAGTGAGGGACAGTGAGGGACAGTGAGGGACAGTGAGGAACAGTGAGGGACAGTGAGGGACAGTGAGGGACAGTGAGGAACAGTAAGGAACAGTGAGGGACAGTGAGGAACAGTGAGGAACAGTGAGGAACAGTGAGGAACAGTAAGGAACAGTGAGGGACAGTGAGGGACAGTGAGGGACAGTGAGGAACAGTGAGGGACAGTGAGGAACAGTGAGGGACAGTGAGGAACAGTGAGGGACAGTGAGGGACAGTGAGGAACAGTGAGGGACAGTGAGGGACAGTGAGGGACGGTGAGGAACGGTGAGGAACGGTGAGGAACAGTGAGGAACAGTGAGGGACAGTGAGGGACAGTAAGGAACAGTAAGGAACAGTGAGGGACAGTGAGGGACAGTGAGGGACAGTGAGGAACAGTGAGGAACAGTGAGGGACAGTGAGGGACAGTGAGGGACAGTGAGGAACAGTGAGGAACAGTGAGGGACAGTGAGGGACAGTAAGGAACAGTGAGGGACAGTGAGGGACAGTGAGGGACAGTGAGGAACAGTGAGGAACAGTGAGGGACAGTGAGGGACAGTGAGGAACAGTAAGGAACAGTGAGGGACAGTGAGGAACAGTGAGGGACAGTGAGGAACAGTGAGGAACAGTGAGGAACAGTGAGGAACAGTGAGGGACAGTGAGGAACAGTGAGGGACAGTGAGGGACAGTGAGGAACAGGGTCTGACACACAGAGAACCATGGGTCTGTAGCAACGCAAAGAGAGAGAGAGATATTTATAGTTGATAGTATTATTGTTGCATCAGTGAACAGGTTAGGTCTGATGACAGAGTCCTGGGTCAGGAGAGAGAGAGAGGGGGGGAGAGGGAAAAACAGAGAGAGAGAGAGAGAGAGAGAGAGGGGAGAGAGAGAGGTACAGAATGACAGAGAGAGAAAGACAGAGGGGGAGAGAGAGAGAGAGAGAGGATGGGGGAGAAGGATAGAAAGGTGGAAGAGGACCCTGGGATAGAAGCAGATTAGAGGAGAGAAGAAAGAAGGAGGGAGGTATGTAGACCAGAGCAGGAGTTTGCTCTGAACGTAGTCAGCTGCAGTGCTGAGCACACACACACACACCCTCACACACACACACACACACACACATTGCCAAACACATACACACCCTCACATGCAAAGGGTTAACAGCAGGAGACACCAGTTTATTTATCAGCAACAAATGACATGAAAAAAATTACATAAGAAGCAGACCTCCGTCTCACCAGAGTACATTGTACACACACACACACACACACACACACAGCAAGTCAACCCAGTCAACCCATCGCCCTGTTTCAGTGTTGATCTTCGTTCATATTCACTACGGACCACCAGCCCACACAAACACAGCAAACACAGCAACACAAACACAGAAACACAGCAAACACAGCAAACACAAACACAGAAACAGAAACACAAACACAGAAACACACATGTGAACTGAGCCATGTGGCAGAACCCATCCTCCTGACACTGATGAGACAGCTGCTTCCACCCTGCACACACACACACTCCTACATATACACACACTAACACTGACGTACACACACACACACTCCTACATATACACACAAACACTGACGTACACACACACACTCCTACATATACACACAAACACTGACGTACACACACACACACACACTCCTACATATACACACACAAACACTGACGCACACACACACACACTCCTACATATACACACACGAACACTGACGTACACACAGATACACTCACACATACAAACACACACTCCTACATACACACACACTCATACATATACACACACAAGCATACACACACACTCATACATATACACACACACGCATACACACACTCACAGACTCACGCATTCACACACTCACGCATCCCCACACTCACGCATGTACACACATATGTACACACACATATGTACACACACACACATGTACACAGTCCCGCATGTACACAGTCCCGCATATGTACACACACACACACAATGTAACCAGGCCTTGCGTCCACATGTTTCTTTGTAGAAGGTTTACAGGGAGGGGACTTCATACATCAGCAGCTAACCATTTGAATTGTTATAAACACACCCTTGCTCAAATTACTAGTGTGTTGTGTCACTGAATCCTACTTCTTTTTATCTAAGCTTGTGTGTGTGTGTGTGTGTGTGTGTGTGGAGGTGTGTGTGTGTATGTGTGCGTGTGTTTGAAGGAGAGAGATGACCAAGAGATGATGAAGAACCATATGTTGTAGAACACACCCACCCGTGGGGACCAGCCCCACCTAGCTGTAATAGACACTTTATAAAGCCACAAGAGCAACAATACACTCAAGCACACTTGAATGACGTCACGTATTTGGAAGCCGCGACATTTGCCAAAAAGCGGATAACCTCAGAACGAGAGCGAGCACCAAAGGACGCACTAGAACACGATTTCGTTTCAAAATACTGTCGTCCAATCGCTCAGGCCTTCATCAAAGGCTGAGTAAACAGTCATACAGACACACAGGCTGACCTTAGAAACAGTCCTCCACACAACTGCCCAACCCCCCCCCCTCCCCCCCCCACCCCGAAAAAGTCTGCCGTTTAAAAATACCGATGGTGACAGGTGAGAGAGAGAGCCTTACTCGCTCGCACAGGGGGAGCCTGCGGTCTTCAAACCCTGCATTACGGTCTGCTGATGAAGACCCCCCCCCCCCCCCGCCCCTCACCTCCCACCACCACCACCCTGTGTCTGCACATCTGACTACAGGGTGGCTCCCGGATGTCACATTTATTCATTTAGCAGACGCTTTTATCCAAAGCGAGCAGTCCAAATTTGCAGAACGCTTAGAAAACACTTTTTCTTTTTTCTTTTTACAACGCCTACTGTGTTACAAGACAAAAAAGTAACACCTCCAACTATACTCCACCGACACACTGCTCCTTTAGCTGCCTGTGACATTAAGCCTTTACAGGGCTCGAAGGTCAGAGTTGAACCGGCGTCACCCACTCAGCAAATGACAGGAGTCCTAATGGATCTTATTTTTTTAATGTTTTCTAATAATGTCGAGTTAGAGACGTAGATCTACATGATGTTATAATGTCTCATTAAAGAACTGCCAAGTCAAACGTTGAGCGACCAGTCCCAGACGACTTCAACACGAATCAATAAGCTACAGCGCTGCTGGCTCACTGCCATCCACCTCGTATATCATGTCAGACCATGAATGATCGCCTATGCCCTATGTGATTACGAAGACCAGCAGCAAACTAAGGTGTGGGATGAAATCAGCCCCGAATGGAAACACAGAGGACCTCCCTGCTGGCGAGAGAATTAATTTGGGTTGTTGCACAATGATTTTATAGGATCGCACTGTTCTGCGGAATTACAATTGTAATGGTTCCAGAATGGAAATGTTGATGGAGGAGCCAAAAGTAAGTGAAGCTCAGCTGAGATCAACCTGAAGAATTCCTGAATATGGAATTAGCGGCTGTGGCACAATAAAGACTGGGCTTTCAGTCATGAATGTATTAATTCAGGCTTCCGGAACAATGTTATGACGGCCAATGTACCATGTATAAAAATAACAGTCAACTCCCAGGCGAAGGAAATAAACTATCCATTAACAACGGGCAGAAACACAAGACTAAATCAACTCATGACAATAAATACCTCGGTGCCTTAACAATGGAAAAATGAAACCTTTGTCTGATTGTTTATATATACACATAAAGGAACCGTTATCTCAATAAACTGCCCTAGGACCTCCACTCAAATGTGGAAGAAACTAGGAAAGCGTTAAAGGGGGGTGAAAGATATAATGTAACCGGGCAGTAAATGTCTTTCAGCTCCACTTTACTGTATGTCTTACCCAGAATGAGAACACGAGCCTGTGTCTAATGGCTCGGCATATATATTAATATCAAATATGATAGTAACTGAATATAAAGACACTATCATTAGGGCACGTAAATGCCCCCCCCCCCCCCCCCCCCCCCCCCCCCCAACTCCCCGCCCCAATAAGACACTGGTATAAAACTGATAGCCTTTGTGACAGCCTACTCACCTCCTGCAGTATCGTTTGGAAAATTCCTAGTTGCAAAACCCCGATCCCGTCCTCAGGCACGCACGCATTCGGCCAACTCTCTCCGATCGCCCAGTTTCTCACTGGCAAACTTGCAAAGCCACAGCTATTGTTAGACACACATTAGACTGCTACATAGCAACGCCCGCCCACTATACAATTCCGAGTACACTAAAGGGGGCCAAATAAAGCCTGGTCCTCCGCCTATTGGTCCACACGGCTGTCAGTCACGGCAGGAGGCGGGCACAGACTGGTGGGGGCGGGGCTTCACCATGTGAGAATTTAAGAAACGCCGCTTTCACGGTTTTGTTTGGGCGATTCTTAACCCATGCTTTGAGGATCTTACCATAGGACTAGTGAAATGATAGGCGAATAATCAGCCGTTAATAATCAAGTGTTGTTCCATTCGGAGTGGTGTTGTTTCAGCGGTGGGAGGCTTTTAATTTGGAAAGGCAGGTAGACGGAACCTGTCAATATAGCCCACACCTTTAAAATATAGTCATACGATATTATCTTGACATATCCATACAAGCATATCATTGTATAAAATCCCACTGAATAGGGGATTTGCTGGCCAAGAGATGCGAAGCGGTGATAAAGGCGTGGGCAACCTTATCGCCGTGGGCCATAATGGCCCAACCAAAAGAGTAATGTGACAGCGCCACCTGCTGTTGATGACGAGAACAAACTTTCCATTGTTTTCTATTGTCCTCACAGCGTGTCTACTTAATAATGGGGACGCGTACTAGTTTAAACTGACGCACTACGCAGTCTAATTAAATTACCATAACCTGGTATATATCTGTCATTACGTGGTTGACTAGAAGTGCCACGTTTATTATATGTATTTTATAAGCTATGGCCGCCATAGCTGTGGTATGCGGGCCTCCTATAGGCAGTGTTTGACCACATCGGAGGAAGTGATGATAGGAGATGCCGAGGCGGCCGGTACTTCCGTACCATGTGAGACAGTCATCCGCAGAGCGAAGTCTTCTGCCCACGCGTAGACTTGAACCCTCCCGGTGCTAGACGGTGTTACTGCCTTGGCACCCGAAAGAAAACTGGTGAGAGGCACGAGAAGGAGCGGCGATGGCAGATTTCACCACGTCTTTGTCCCTGCTGGCCGGAATCGTACTGGTCAGCGAGGTGACCCGGCGATTGCTCTTAAAGCTGCTGGACAGAACCGGACTCGCCGTGTACGCCGTTGAGCTCGTGTCCACCGTCCAACTGTGCGCGTGCACGCACGAGCTTAAGCTGCTCGGCGAAGTGGGTCGACTCGAGCCCAAGTTCGCCCTCACGCTGACATACCTGGCGTCGGTGGTCCACGCGCTCACCTTCCACGGAGCCATCGGCAACCCCTCCGGTACTCTTGAAAGGGCTTACAGACGGAGCCTCACGGGGAGATGCGCACTGCTGCGGATCGCGTGCCAGTTCGCGGCGGCAGTGGTGGCTCGAGCTATAGTCCGGTTGGTATGGGCTCTGGGACTGACCGACCTGCACCTGCGACACAAGCTGCTTGGCTTCGGGTGCCTCAGCCCCATTCACGCAACACTGCCCACGGCCGCGGCGGTGGAGCTCGCGTGTGCCTTCGCCGTCCAGACGGCGGCCACGCACACGCACGCGGTGGAAGAAAAGTACCGGGTGCACGCCATAGCGACGGTTGTCACCACCATGGTTTATGCAGGTGCGAGTTCTCCGCCTCAACACACGAACCAGTGGAAAGATGCCAGAGGGATTGAGAACGGGATAGAAAGTTTCTCGCAGAAACGCGAGTTACATGTCACATGCAGGTGGAAAGTTCCCTGCATTTTAGGATGGTAACGCGACCATCATGGACGGCTGGGAACCTGTATAGAGCTGTAATCACACACAAACAGGCATGACAGTGCCGTTGGCTGAAGAGGTCGAGGTACAGTTAATATGTAACTGCTGTTTGTATGTGGAAAGGCAGGAGCCATGTAGACTGTGTTTCAGATGACTGTAACGAGGTCATTACACAGGTTGACTCTAGGGAATATACGTTTAGTGGTTGGAGCCTTTGACAGCCCATCAAGGGGGTGCAGGCAGGTTGAAATCCTTCTCTGTCAGTCTGTTAGAACTGGTGAATAAATAGCTAAATATCTGTGATGTGTGAGAATTCCTACAGACAGAGCAGATGTGGAGGATACAGATATCCTATCCTCCTACATGTAAATGAACCTATGTGTGTGTGTGTGTGTGTGTGTGTTGTTGCAGGTGGCAGCGTCACAGGGGCTGTGTTTAACCCTGCGCTGGCTTTCTCTACTCAGTTCCCCTGCAGTGGGAACACCTTCTTAGAGTACAGTCTGGTCTACTGGCTGGCTCCTGTCATGGGTAAGACACTGCTGGCCCTCGCTCTGTTTCTGTCTATCTCTCTCTCTGTCTCTCTCTACCTCTACATCTCTCTCTCTATCTCTGTCTCTCTCTGTCTCTCTCTGTCTCTCTCTGTCTCTCTACATCTCTCTGTCTATCTCTCTGTCTATCTCTCTGTCTATCTCTCTGTCTCTCTCTAACTTTGTCTATCTCTCTGACTCTGTCTTTCTATCTCTTTGACGCTTGTCTCTTTCTATCTCTGTTTCTGTCTGTCTATCTCTCTGTCTCTCTCTAACTTTGTCTATCTCTCTGACTCTCTCTTTCTATCTCTGTTTCTGTCTGTCTGCCTCTCTTTCTTTCTATCTCTCTCTGTCTATTTATCTGACTCTGTCTCTCTCTTTCTATCTCTCTTTCTCTCTGACTCCCTGTCTCTCTCACTGTATCTGTTCATCTGTTTCTTTCTATCTATCCCATTGTTTTTATCCTCCCTCGCTTCATCTCTGGTAGTCTGAACCATCTGAGAATGCTTGCTGTGTGGGCGTGGCAGTGTCAACACAAATCTGATAAGCAGTTTAAGAGCCTGAATGTGCAGAGGAAGAAGGCACAGCAACACACACACAGCAAGTGGACTGCAGATAAGAATAGGTGTGTGATTGGCTTTGTGCCACACACAGGAGTAGGGTCAGATTACCGTCCGTCTCTCTCTCTCTCTCTCTCTTTTTCTCTAAATCTTCCAGTCGTTTGTCCTCTCTTTCTGTGTTCCCCTCCCCTTCTCCTTTCACATCTTTACACCTCCTTGACCCCCCTCCTGTCTGCCTCTGTCTTTCTCATCACAGGTATGATCAGTTCTGTGCTGTTCTTTGATAAGGTCACACCCTTGCTTTCTGGTAAAGCTGGTGCAGACCCTCCCTACCGCCCCCTGGAGGACAAGAAGAGGGACTGAGACATTTCTGCAACAGGAGCGACAAGCCACTATCCTTCTACCAAGGAATCCTATCCCTTACTTACAGTACTGACCATACTAATCATGTTTCATTCAGATTCTGTGTGGTCCAGTGAAAATAAAGCACATAATCAGGCTTTGCTAAAGGACCTTTGGAAGCCTGGCACAATATTTCAGACTAAAAACATAAACCAGGACTAGATTCCAAGGTTGAAGTCTCTAGAACCTCATCTCGTGTGTGGAGATCAGGAATGTGATTCTTTGTATTTGTTTCTCTACCTTATTAAGTATTTTGAAGTATCTTAATGCAATATATTATAGAAGATTTATGCAGTTTAAAAGCAGTGTTCGGAAAGACAACTTGAATTCTTAAGTCTTCAGACTATTACAAGGAGCGACGTCACTGTAAATCCAGATCTGAACTGAATTTAACAGCCATGTAGATAGCTAATAACAAACTGTTCTCTGACGACGTTTTTTTTAGGCCTTATCAAGGAGTTAGCGTTACCAATAATGTTTATCATTTGCTTAGCTGATTCCTAGCATTCCTGAGGAGAAGCAACAAAGAGATCAGTCCGTCCAGATATTTTCTGTTCAACCACAGTTGAACCACTGTTGATCCTGTTGGAGTTTTTAAGCACAACTGTTCCAGGTGCCTTTGGAGGGACGCGTCCCCCCGGACTCCGGGCCCAGAGATGAAGAGAGCAAATAGGGAATGACCTCGTAGCTTGGGACAGTCAAATGGAGCCAGCCAAAGACCTGTTTTCAGAAAAGGAATTTGTCTACGTTCATCCATGTTGATCTATGAATGTGTGTTAATTGAATGCATCGATGTCGATATATTAACATGTGTCGTTTTAATAAAGCAAGGTTAACTCTGTTGTTAGCGTTGGGCACATGCTGGCTAAACGGAGAAACTGACATCGCTGTGGAGTGTCCCTGACTTGCTTGACCTTTGAACCTTTGGTGAAAAGACAGGCACTTTGAACTAAAGGGAATAAGGTGTCAGGGTTCACCCACACCATTTCAAAAGGGCACGAGAAAAAAACTGGTACAAAACAATGTTACCAAAGTAAACATGATAGTTTCAGCCATACAGGTCATTTCAAGTTCCGCAGTGTGAACTCTGTCCTGCAAGCATTGTCTGTTCTAACAACCAAGTCATTTGGTAAAATACCCTGATCAACTCTGTGTATTATAGTTACACATTCTTTGTGCTTCTGTCTCAGCTGTCTGTGTTTAAACAGGTAACTTATCTGGTTCATCATGCAAATATCAACAGTCTGTCTATGGAGCGATAACACAGACACATTACTGTTCATACAAAATCTGTTTATTAGTCAATACAAAGAGCAGGACCCTCCTTACCAGAGCGTAGAAACCAAGGGGTCAACTGGTCAACAGTACAAAAAAAATCAAGTATCATGAACGCAAAATAAGCATTGTTGTTTTATAGTGAAGGGAAATTGAATTGGTTGTTAACTGACGAGGATGTGAAGACCAATAAAAGCCTGGCTCGGATCAAAGCCAGCATCTCTTTCCTCTATCCCATAGTGCACCTGGAGCACTTTAACCGGCAGTCAGGGTCCATCTGGAGAGAGAGAGAGCAGTTCAGTTCCAATGTTCGTTAAATCGTTTCAGATCTGTGATCAATTAGCATCTAAGGGATGTTAGCCCGTAAAACACTGCATATACATGTAGGGGGTAAAAAGGATGATGGGAGATGAAGTCCTCTGTTACCAGTGATCAACGTCAGCGTCTTCAAACTGCCCGGCCTCCGCTGAACCTGCGTCCACCTCCATCCCATCTGAAGACACAGCAGTCCTTCATCAGTACACTACACACATACACACCCACACCCACACAATCACTTTCCACATGAACAACCTCCCTTTTGGCAACCATGGGGAATTAATCAACCATGGGGCGTGTCTGAGGCTTGTCTACACCTGAAACCATGTCTTTAGTCTACCACGTGACGGTGACCCAACTGAAAATAACTGGGCGAGGTTTTGCGAGGAAAGGTGTGTACGGATTACTTTTAGGAATTAAATGACAAATGGCAACGGCTGGTGAGTACTTGTTACCGACATGATACATAGAGAATTAACCGTAATAAATGTTCATATTTTATGGTCGGAACACGAAGGTTCGTTAAATTTTCCGATCACTATTGTGGACGTTTATAACGATATGGAAAACTAATGTGTATGATCGTTTTAAATCGGGCCAGCATAACAGTATTTTGAAAGGTAACATAGACATCACACACGAATAACGTATACACTTACACGTTTATAGTCGCAAACACACTTGTGTATACTTGCGTCAACATCGACCTTGCGAGAATTAAATTAACCGCACGATACCAACATTGGTTTACGAGACTTCTGTTTTGAAAGTATCAAATAACGTCTGTAAACAAATCCTGACTGTTATATAAAAATATAATCGTTGTTGGAACCAGCTTCTGACTTACTCAAACAATCTTTTGAAACAAAATAGTACAATCTAATAACACAAACAGGTTAGACCTTGTCTGGGAATGATGGTTATGGTCCCACCTAACACGGTTGACTTCCACTGATAAAGAAATAACGTTTAACACACTGCTCTAATGCAATGCAACAGGTATAACAAGGCTCAGGTGCAGTTAAGAAAATCTACCCTCCAGTACCTCAATGTAGTACATCCGGTTTTAAATGCAACTAATTGCCATCCTTAAAAAAAAGGCTACTGAATAACCTTAATAACACTGTACCATATGTAACCTAACAAGTGATTCATTTTCCAATCCCTATGATCCTCTGTGTGACAGAGGGAGAGGACCTGGTGGGGCTGGTGTTACTGGGGGGGAGATGGGCTGGGAAGAGCTCGTGTGGAAACACCATCCTGGGACTCCAAGATCCGGACGGCTTCACCGTCAAAAAACAAACCGACGTTTGCGTCAAAAAACAACGAGTCGTTCGCGGGACCCTGGTCTCCGTGGTCGACACCCCGAGCTGGAACTGGGTGTCGGCGGAGGACACCTCCGAAGAGGTCAAAGTTCAGCTTCGAGAAAGCACCGCTCTGACCGGATCTGGCTCCCCTGCCTTCCTGCTCGTCTACCCCCTGGGGTCCCCCTTCGTGGGGCGTCACCAGCTGGCTGTGGAGGAACACCTGGAGCTTCTGGGGCCGCAGGTGTGGAGCCGCACCATGGTGCTGTTCTCCAGGGGGGACTGGCTGAGAGGCCGAGGGGTGTCCGTGGAGGAGCACCTGCAGGGGGCCTCGGAACAGCTCCGATGGCTCTTGGACAAATGCGGGAACAGGTGCCACGTGCTGAACAATATGGAGAAAGAAGATAGCGACCAAGTGGACGAGCTTCTGAGGAAAGTGAGGGAGATGCTGGGCATGAGAGCAGGCAGGAAGCGAGCCAGGAGCATGGAACAGCCGCCTAATAGTAAGTTCATCGAGTCAAGGGAGTCAGGTGGCTGAGTGGTTAGGGCGGCGGGCTGGTGATCAGAAGGTCGTCGGTTCAATTCCCGGCTGAGACAATGTGACGTTGTGTCCTTGGGCAAGGCACCTCACACTACTTGCCTCAGTGGGGGAATGTTGCTGTAAGTCGCTCTGGATAAGAGCGTCTCCTAAATGTAAACAAAGCTGTGATGATAACACAGCACTACTTGCCACACTTATTACATTATTAAAAGTGTTTTGTCCGTTTCGCAGTGACCGAGGAGGCTGAAGAGATGGGAGAGTCATCGGGACTTCGGAAGAGGAAAGGAGATGAGATGTGACATGTAGTCGTGTCCTTGGGCAAGGCACTTCACCCCCACGCTCTGTTTACTTCCTGTAAGTCGCTCTGGGGGGTTAAGGCGTTGGCTTCATGAGCGGAAGGTTGTGAGATCGAGCCCCCGCTGTGACTATATTACTTTGTGTCCTTGGGCAAGGCACTTCACCCTACTTGCCTCAGGGAGAATGTCCCTGTACTTACTGTAAGTCGCTTTGGATAAAAGCGTCTGCTAAATGAATAAATGTAATGTAAAATGACGAAATGTGAATATGCAGTCCAGGCCTTGGGATTTAAATATTTGGCGCCATCTAGTGACAAGACATGAATTGCACTGTTGGGCTGCTACATACAGGTGCACTAAAACACTGTTACAAAAAGCCACATCTACTGTATGTCATGTCCATGAAGACGAAATATCTGTACATGTTGTTTCATTAGCTGGTGGAACGGATCAATAAAGTGCTCTTTTATTACACGGCTGGTTATAAACCAATCCTTTCAACGTTGAGCATCACTCTGGCACAGACCCACCCCCCCAGGTGCCCCCCTCCTCCCAGGGTCTCCCTACCCTCAAACTCTCCATTGGGCTCCTCTGTACGGACTCCGGCCATGTGGAACTGCTGAGCCACAGACTGGGCTAACATGCCCTCCAGTCTCTCCAGGGTGGACTGGCCCTCCAGGGTCAGGGCAGACAGGCCCTCCTCATAGGTGTAGAACGTAGGGACGTCCCCCTGGCCGTGCTCTGGAGGGAGGGAGGGAGGGAGGTGGGCAAAGTAGAAAGAAGAAACACCCATGTTTTGATACATTAAAAATCATCAAAAATGTTTTAAATTACAGACCAGGAAGCGGTAATGATAAGGAACAGTTTAGTTTATGTTTCTCACCTGCTTCTTTATCAGAAGCCCATCCAACACAGGGAGGAAACAGAGTGAGAGCGTCATGTTAATACACACAACAACCAATAAGAACCATATACATGTAACCGATAAAATGCATTGGATTATTTTATTTACACAGAGCACACTTCAAGTGACAACTGACATTGATGGGCACCACAGGTTTAACAGAGAAGAAGGCATGAGTGTGTGTGTGTGTGTATGTATATGAATGTGTGTGTGTATATATATGAGGGTGTGTGTGTGTATATATATATATGAGTGTGTGTGTATGTATATGAGTGTGTGTGTATGTATGTATGTATATGAGTGTGTGTGTGTGTATATATATATATATATATATATATATATATATATATATATATATATGAGTGTGTGTATGTGTATGAGCCTGTGGGTGTGTATAAATGAGTGTGTATATACCGTGTTTTTTGCACTATAGGGCGCACTGGATTATAAGGCCCACTGTCAATGAACGGTCTATTTTCGATATTTTTTCATATATAAAACGCACCGGACTATAAGGCGCATTAAGCGGGAAAAAAAAACTGTCAGATAAATCTGCATCGTAAGCGTGTCTTTTGACAGGTGCCACTTTGGGATCCTTATACACACACTGTAATATTATGGTGAAGCACTGTATGACGCACCTGGCTACGGTAGCCGTGATGCCGTAATGTAAAAGCGTCTGCTAAATGAAATGTAAAACCAGAATTAATCCATATATAAAGCGCTTCGGATTATAAAGCGCACTGTCGGATTCTTTTGAAAATTAAAGGCTTTTAAGTGCGCCATATAGTCCGAAAAATACGGTAAGTGTGTGTGTATGAGTGTGTAGGTGTGTGTATAAATGAGTGTGTATATAAGTGTGTGTGTATGAGTGTGTAGGTGTGTGTATACATGAGTGTGTGTAGGAGTCTGAGTGTGTGTGTTACCCACCTGCCTCCTCCACATCATACTCCTCTCCCTCAAAGTCGTTGTCAGAGTCGTCGTCCTCTGGATCAGGATGCAGCGCCTGACACTCACACATGGCTGAGAACATGTTCTCCACTGGGCGCATGCACGCACACACAGAGAGAGAGAGAGACACACAGAAACACACACACAGAAACACAGAGACAGAGAAACACACATACACACAGAAACACACAGAGAGAAACACAGACACACACACACAGACACACACACACACACACAGAGAGAAACACAGACACACACACAGACACACACACAGAAACACACACAGAGAGAAACACAGACACACACACACAGACACACACACACACAGAAACACACACAGAGAGAAACACAGAAACACACACAAAGAAACACACACAGAAACGCACACAGAGAAACACACACATTTATCACAGAAACCACCCTCTTTCTTTCTACACCCCCCCCCCCCCCCCCTGTAAAAGCTTGCCATGTCTCCATACTGATCCTGTCTCCTTCCAAGACTCACATGCTGCTTTGTCACTCGGAACGAAGCGGATTTCAGAGATCGCTCCTGAATCTTCATCATCGCTGCTCTCATCTTCATCTTCCTCATTTGGAGCATTGTCCACCATCTCAGCATCATTGTCATCTGAAGGGAAGACAAATTAGTTAATAGAATTCCCCCCCACTAAACAAACACATGATAAAAACACATGAAAACAATACTTGAGATCCTAAACATAAGAGGTAAGACACAGTTAAAGGTATCACTCATCTACAATGACGTGAATAATGATGTGAATAGGAATCAAGTGGTGCAGAACCGGGGTCTCTGGTTCGAACCCTGGCTGCGTCAACATGACGTTGTGTCCTTGGGCAAGGCACTTCACCCTACTTGCCTCAGGGGGGGAATGTCCCTGTACTTGCTGCAAGTCGCTCTGGATAAGAGCGTCTTCTAAATGACTAAATGTAAAATGAAATGTAATAATAAACGCGTCTCACCGTTAAGTTTGGCGTTGACCATGACATACAGGTGTTCCTGAGGGTATGCGCTCAGATCTCGCGAGATGGCGTGCAGGCTGATGGAGGGGTATTCCAATGAGAATCCCATGCCTGAGCCGTCAAACCACGACAAGCGACTGACGAACACAAATAAACACCCTGATTACTCACACCAAATACACGGTCCTACTACTGCTGTCTGCCTGCTGTCTTCTGGACAGTCTGATGATGTCTGTGCCAGCTTGTCACAAGCATCACTTACGTTTCTGCAACGTAGAGGGTCCCCGATCCGAGTCCTTTCCCGTCCAACACGGCGGTGGTCTCGGCTTGTTCATGTTTCACTCCTTCACTGGGAGGCTGAACACTCTTCAGCAACACCATCGTGCGAAGATGGTGATGTCAACAGAAAAAAAAACTGAACACTAGTTTTCGATCCGAAGCGATCTTTGACCTATTTAGCCTCGCAAATCTCCCTAATTTCCTCCTCTGAAGATGCTTCTCTGCATAACAGACCAGCTGGACTTCATTAAAGTCTGCGAGAAAGGAAACAGCTCCCTTGAAATTATTTCTCTTTAGACAGACTATTGATTTAGCGATCAGGTAAGATGGTTTGATCTCAAGGCTACAAACGGTACTGGTGCGGGTCTCCACGCGTGTCAGATCCAGTGGGTAGAAGTGCTGAGCGTCCCCGCCAGATTACTGGAAGAAGAATGTCAACAACACTGACAAAATGCTGTCGCCACCTACAGGCCTGGCGGTAACACTGTAGACATTCATCATACTGATCTGAATACCGGACTGATTTCACGCAGTGTGCTTTGCTGCAAAGGTCATACATGTATCCATACTCTATAACAGTGGAGTTATGGATTATTATTTGCAATAAAAATTCACCACAATTATAACAAACAAAAAAAACAGATGTTGTAGTTCGACAACGAGGACACTGTTGATGTGTGGAGTGTGTTTGGAGTCATAATACTGTATATTATTATAACAGTGGAATTATGGATTTAGAAACTGAGACGTCTCTCTCGAAACTGAGATTTGAAGACGCTCCCTGCGCACCTGTCGGGCCGCTTGCTGGGATGGGATCAGTGTTATCCCTCCATCTCAAAAGACGACTTGTTGCTCTTGTAGCCCGTAGTATATGCTACTACGATGTGAAAGAGGATTCATTTGTGTTTGAACAACGTTTCCTCTCTTACTTATGGATCCCGGAAGTCCGAATCTGTGAATATCTTTCCAACTTTCCGAGTCTTTGGAGAACCGCAGCTACATCTGATACAGAAGAGCACATCCTAGCAGATCATTTCGCGCACCGGACGCACAACCACACTTCCAATTCCAGACCTGAGGCCCCGCTAAGTAACTTGTACTGCTGCGTTAACTACTGCTGCTGTGTGGGATTTACTAGAGCCAACCAGTATGAACAACTTCAATGCAGATTTGACCTCGAAGGTTTAACAAATGTAACATGTCAGTGTCAAAGCTTTTGATAAAAGAAACCAATCAACACAATATATATTTCAAAACAAATAAATATTTTTATGTACCCAGGTAGGTAGTTGACCTGTGTGACGTTCACACAGGTATACATTGCCCGATTGAACAGTACACAGTACACAGTATTGTGTAGTTATAGGAGTAGCAAACCCCTTTGGAATGTGTACGGACTGAAAGAAACTTGCATCTGGATTGGACCTTCACTGATGTGGCTGAGGTAAAGCCTGGATTCCAGCACTGTGAGGTAGAAGATGGTCATGAGGGGTCCCTGAGACGGTCCTCTGGAGAGGTTGGTCGTTCTAAAGAGGAAGCATGGTTATTAAAGCATGGTTATATTCATTAGAATGTGATGAAAAACCATCCCCTAAGCATACAGCACACTGAAGAATAGATGTACATGTCCTTTTAACCAAGTCCACTTCAAATAACCTAAAGATCTGACACAAGATCTCACTTCAGGCCTGCCCTAAAGCCTACACCTATCATCACACACGTTCAAAACACAAGGCCTACACCAGTACACAAAGTCACTTTGCGTTTGTATTGGTTTCAGATATTTGATTTCAGGTTCCCAAGAAAAAGGGAGTCAGGTGGCTCAGCGGTTAAGGTGTTGGGCTCATGATTGGAAGGTTGTGATTCCTGGCTGTGGCTACATTATGTTGTGTCCTTGGGCAAGGCACTTCACCCTACTTGCTTCAGGGGGGAATGTCTCTGTACTTGCTGTGAGTCGCTCTGGATAAAAGCTAAATGTAAATGTAAGGCAGACTTAATATAGAAACCCAGTTTGGTTAGGATCATTATTAGTTGACCTCTACAGAAGTCATATGGCCAGTTTCTATGTGAAAATAATGTGAAATACTTTACTGTTACTTATTATTTCAAATAATCTGACAGCTCAGTCATGTAAATGTTCAAAAACGTACAGGTACCCAGGTGGTTGAAGAGGGTTGGTGGTTGTGCGTCATCATAGACAAGCTCAAACTGCTGGATCCCTGCACTGGCCACACGCTGGACAGTGTCTGCAACAACAGAAATATTCAAATATGATCTTTGAGGTGAGTTAAATATAAATATCTAAGTCAATGTAAAGAGATAGGCCAAATTATGTTGTTATATTAACAATATGAAGACCCCTTTCAGAGCCTACAACATGACAAGCTGACAAGATGGCTTCTGGTGGAATCATTTGTATTTGTCTGCAAACTGCTTGGTGCCTAATACCAATGTGTTTACAAAAGGCAATGTTAGTACCGTCGATATTGGTTCGTATTCATGGTGGAGGTCATCATACAGAACCCAGTAGTTACTGGGCTCTGGATTATCCTCACACTGGATGGGTTTCTGCAACAGAATGATGGATTGTTGTTAAAGTACCGTTGTATCAAGGAGTAGTTATCATAATGTGTGTGTGTGTGTGTGTGTGTGTTGGGGGGGCGGGGGGCGAAGGATGGGGGGGATACACAAAGTGATTCCTGATTGCACAAGGGCATGGCAGAGAGATAAAACCTTGATATAGATTATAATCTTTAAAAACGAATAATAATACATTACAGGGGACCTAATGGTCCCCTACCTGACAGTCTCCCTCAGCTGTGTGATGTTGAAACTCACTGTATTTTACTCTACGTGGTCTTTTAGCAATGAGAGAGTGAGACGGTAATCTGTTACCGCTGACCCACACTGCGGAAGGGTAGCATTTAGCAACTGTCTAATACAATGTAGTTATATGTGTGTCTGAATAGGAAACATTTCACAACTACAGAATCTCTAGGAGATAGTTTACATGCCATTTACATTTCATGTAGCAGATGCCTTTCCAAAGCCATGTCAACTATAACATCAGAAAGGGACCTACAACATGTACGCTATTTGTATGTTATGTAACTTTCCGTGTGATTTTTCACATAGTGTGTTCCTATAGGTAGTCTGACCTGTTATTGATCATCTACACTGATGAGTACAAGAAGTCCTTAGTCTAATATATGTTTTTAAACTGACCTTTGATATCTGTGGCAAGCACGATCCCATTTTAAATGCGTAGTATTCTGGCAAGTTCTTGATTGGCGCTGATTTTTTGCGTCACTAGCGTCATATCCGTCACCACCCCTTTCTTTCATCAAAGTAATTTTTAAGTAAACTATCTTAAAACTAAAACTTTAGTCTAAACTAAGTAAAACTCTGGTGTTGAAGACATGTAGGCCTGCATTTTTTAAATGATGACCCAACAAAATTTGAATATTGTAAACAGCATTTTAAAAGTATAAACTATTTAAAATCACAATTTCTTACCGTGTTAAGTTTGAGAAATTCAGTTCTGGCTTAGTCCTCACAAACATCTTCTGCCATGTTCCATCACCAGCATCAATATCCTAAACTGTGTTCTTTAACCAAAGTCAAACACAGATGAAATCGTTGGTTCAGAAGTACAGTTCTCCTGAGTTGAACGTTAAGGGGAAATGGAACATTAGGGAAATGGAGTCTCTTGCCGTGCAGGATGTTTAAAAAATCTAAACAGGAAGATCCAGCCCAGTGTCCAGTGCTTATGTAATGTGTCACTTCAACTTTTCTGGCCTGACACTTGTGAATATGCTGTGTGCATTATGAATGAGTTCCTTCCCGTTTTTAAACTGGTCATTTTGCAACCACACCAAATGATTCTTTGAAAAAAATACATAAACCCAGAAGGTAAAAATGTGTAACTAATTGCTCGCTATGCATATTCTGTAGAACAGGATTATAGGTCTAATCTCATGTCCAGTTGCCTGTGTATAATTCTATCATCTGTGTGCGAGCTGTGAAAACTCCCTTCAGGTCAGCAGAGCTGCTCTGTGCATGTGCATCAAAGCCTCAATACCCAAACATGCCACTAGATGGAGATCTAACGTCAATCTTGAATTCTATATATATATTTCTTTTTATTAATGCACAACAAGGACACATACAAAATAAATATCCAAATGAAAATGACAAAGACAAAACATCACTTTTAGGGAGTCAGATGGCTCAGCGGGTTAAGGTTGTTGGCCTCATTTAGATAAACCTTTATTTGTCCTCCAGGGGTGGAAATCGCAGAATGAGCGGAACCTTGTGAATTTGAACCCGGGCTGTGGCTATGTGATGTTGTGTCCTTGGGCAAGGCACTTCACCCTACTTGCCTCAGGGAGAATGTCCCTGTACTTCATGTAAGGCGCTTTGGATAAAAGCGTCTGCTAAATGAAGTATTATTATTATTCAGTCAACTTTATTATATACAATATATATACATTTTGTGGTACACTGAGAGATGAGCACAAACGTTGGTCCCCCTCCTGTCATGTGTGTCAGTAAATGCTCAGGGAATAGTCAGAGTCTCTTTTTCACTTTCTTCATCTTCCAAGTTCTCATCATCCTCTGGTCCATCTGTGTAGGTGTTGACTCCAAGGCACTCCTGGTCCACTGTGGCATAGGACAGTATGAGTTTTATCAAATTGTGATGTTGCATAATAGCATATTAAGAAGTACATATTTTGACGTGTTTACGCTTGTGTAACTAGGAGTATAATAAAGCATACCAGTATCACAATGGTATTGCACCATGACATTAAGTGTTTATCATATCACCGTTATTATACCTCTCTTCATGAGGTGGTTTCTCTAGTTGTATTTCAAACTCATGCATTTCTTACCATTATGGAAGTTGTTCACGTTACAAAAAGGAGGGTCAGTTTGTGACACAGTGCTCACGGGTGGCTCCATGTCTCCTGAAGAGTTTGAGAAATGATGTTCAGAAACATATAGAGATATTATAGAGAAGATTAGGACTGAACGAACAACACTGTCACACGAATCCAGACTCACCATTATCCTCAGCTGTGACTTCCACACTGCTTGTCCTGAAAAGGCCAGCTGGGTTATTAACAGTGCTAGTAGCGATTGTAGTTAATATTACACAATATTCTGTGCTTCAGAAGGAGAGGAGTCAGTACTCTTTCCTCTGTCTTTATGGGTAACCTTGGGACTTTCCTTAGTTGGGGGGGGGGGGGGGGGGGGGGGGGTGATCAAACACTTACAATGTTAGATTTAAATGTATTCATTTAGTAGATGATTGTATTCAAAGGACATACTAGTGCATATAAAAAGTGCTAAGAGTGATCAAAGAACAGATTTATTATAGATCGTAGAATACTGTTGTATTATAAAGTGTAGACATAGTGAGGGGAATCTTAACACTGAAACTTTTTTCATTGGGCCTCCATGCACCCAGTTGTCCAAATATTTAAAGTACAAAACCATTTCTGCCCTCACATTTCCAACAAACAAATTCCATGCTACATGAAACTGGGCATAATTTACTGAAATGTTTTGTGCTATTACACTTGGCAACTTACACTGCCTGTATGAAAACTGGAGAACGGACTAAAGGAAAGGTCCACTCTCCCCAAGAAATCACTTCTGGGCCCGCAAAGCCAACTTCCGGTTTGCACATCTGTGGCAGTAAGAAAAAAAGCAAAACGCATCATGCTAAGCTAATTAGCCTTACCTCTCAGATTGCGCCCGTTTACGAAGGCTGTAAATGCAGCAAATATCCCATTCATATTATTTCACGATTCATATTCACCACAAAAATGAGTCATTTACTTCAAAAGACAGTTTTAATGCTTAACTTCAACACAGACTTACCGTTACATTAATGCAAGAACATTCGTAGCTGTCAGTATCATACACAACCATAAAATGGTTAGGGTCAGTGTTGTCTTCACATTGGACAGGGGCCTAGGGAAGAATATCATCTTATCAGCTATCAAAGTATTATGTGGAAGGTCTATTGAAAGCAGGTAATAGGGTTCATAAATGGACTAAGGTACACTTCTTAGCCTAGCATTGTAAACTTGTTACCACTGTCCAATCTAAATGCAATTAACTTGCAGGAGACATTTACAGCGACTGTTGGTAGCATTTTTGCTGTAGGCCAATTTAAGAGGCTCTATGTTGAGTAGATGTCTCAACATCATACCAAATACCAAAGAAAATAATTATCAACTGACAAGCTCTAGATCTGGCGTAAAGGCATTCTAAAGGCCTACTTAAGTTTTTTCTTTTCTTCATGAAGTCTGCAAATCATGCCACTTTTTCCATCGAAGTGAAGGAGTAAATGTTCAAATGAAATGTTTCAGAACTGACCTGTGTTACGGTGTCCCGCCACATGCTGACCTGTCCAGCCATCTTTGTATCTGTATGTTTTCGTGACGCATTTTACACAGACACACTCAGCGTCATGACGTTGCACGCCAGGGGCAGTCCACTTGACTAATATGGTCTTTGTACCTAGTGTACATTAATGGAAGTATATGGTGTTATATAATAACATACACCTCAAACAATATCATTGTTTTGAGGTGAAATTACGTCTTGAAATGAATGCTGAAGATGAAATGTACACGCAGTTCTCCTACCATAGTACATTGTCCTTGAGTCTCCGTTCTCTTGTCAACACCAAAAAAATGTTCCATTGTTCTGCACAGACTGTTACCAAAGGTAATGATCATGCTTGTGAAAGTTTTGTGATAATCCTCCTCATGAGCTGTGCACCGATTAATCCACTGGTTCTTATTTCTTAACCTTTTCTCGACACACTGCGTTGTCAGGGAGTGACTAGAACAGGAAGTGAAGTAGGAGTATGATGTCAACAAATAGATCAGAATGCACTATTGGACTTGGTCCAATTACCTGCCCCCACTGCCTGTATAAGGATCCCCAACACCCATAGGACTACAGTGTTTTGTCCGTTCAATGTGACCATCGGACGTTGTTATTCATGACTGGAATACATATTGTGGCTTCTGTATTGTATTATTTTCAAACATTCAAATGCCGTTGAGAAACGAAAGGAAATGATTTATAAGGTGCTTCTCATTCTTACCACATGGTGCTGATCTTGCACCAGACATTAAAGAGAGCGTAGGGGAGCAGTGAACACACCCAGGACATCACACACACACACACATAAGCACACACACAAGTTACAGTCTGGAGAATCTGACTTCGGTTGGAGCTGTAATCCCTTAAACATGAATGTGGTGTGGCTAACAGGTAGTGGGAAACAAAAAGGAACCCAAGACCCAGGGAGGGATGTTCCCCTGCTCCCCTGCATTGGGAGGCTCTGGGTCAGGGAGGGATGCTCCCCTGCTCCCCTGCATTGGGAGGCTCTGGGTCAGGGAGGGATGTTCCCCTGCTCCCCTGCATGGGGAGGCTCTGGGTCAGGGAGGGATGTTCTCCTGCTCCCCTGCATGGGGAGGCTCTGGGTCAGGGAGGGATGTTCTCCTGCTTCCCTGCATGGGGAGGCTCTGGGTCAGGGAGGGATGTTCTCCTGCTCCCCTGCATGGGGAGGCTCTGGGTCAGGGAGGGATGTTCTCCTGCTCCCCTGCATGGGGAGGGCTCTGGGTCAGGGAGGGATGTTCTCCTGCTCCCCTGCATGGGGAGGCTCTGGGTCAGGGAGGGATGTTCTCCTGCTCCCCTGCATGGGGAGGCTCTGGGTCAGGGAGGGATGTTCCCCTGCTCCCCTGCATGGGGAGGCTCTGGGTCAGGGAGGGATGTTCTCCTGCTCCCCTGCATGGGGAGGCTCTGGGTCAGGGAGGGATGTTCTCCTGCTTCCCTGCATGGGGAGGCTCTGGGTCAGGGAGGGATGTTCTCCTGCTCCCCTGCATGGGGAGGCTCTGGGTCAGGGAGGGATGTTCCCCTGCTCCCCTGCATGGGGAGGCTCTGGGTCAGGGAGGGATGTTCCCCTGCTCCCCTGCATGGGGAGGCTCTGGGTCAGGGAGGGATGTTCTCCTGCTCCCCTGCATGGGGAGGCTCTGAGTCAGGGAGGGCTCACACTGATGTGTGAGTCTGAGGGCCCCCTTCACCCTTGTAACTGCTCCCCTGGGTTTATGCAAATCTGTGGGGAGAGACTCGGTCATCCTCCCAGCAGCTGCTGCGGGACACGAATGCTCCAGGCCATTCATGTCGATCACAGAGAAAGGGGCAGGCTCTAGAAAGGCAGAGAAGTTTTGCTATTGTCTCCGGGTCTCCCTGCTTCCTGTTCCTCCACATGTTGATCCAACAACCCCAACAACACCAGCTCATCTAGTGGCGAATCACTGGTTCTGTCTGACACATGTAGAACCACAGAGAGCAGAACTTCGATCTGGCCCAAAATCGGACCGAATGGAACCGAGGAGAATGAGTTGATATTGTGAGGGGAGCATAGAGGGACCTGTCAGTGAGCACACGTTGGGGTCATTAACCATGGAGGCTAACAAAGGGAAATGATGCGAGCATCACACAGTCAGACACGTGGTGCCACCCTCTCTGCCCGGTCCTGCCCCAGCACACCCCCACCCAGACGCCTGCCTTCCCTGGCCCAACAGACCAAGCGCACCCCCCCCCCCTCGCATTGGAACAAGAGCTCAGAGCTGTGGGGTTCCTCTGTATAGAAGTGTGCCAGATTATGCACTACGGCCGACACAAACGCCCAGCCCCTACAACACCACGTCCCCCCCCCCCACCCCCCCCGCCCCCCAAAACACACACACACACACACTCCCCAGCTGCTGTCATTTGAATATGAAGGGCCCAGGAGTTGAAAGGGGGGGCATCTGTCACATGCCTTAAGGGCCGTTCTCTCCGGGAGGCACACATTTAAAGAGCCTCTCTCATGGTGATGTACCGTAACAAGATTAAACGCGAGGGGCTGGAAAGGGGGGGGGGGGGACGCACGGTCGTCAAACGCAGCCAGGCCGCAGAGTTTAGAGATGGTAGGAAGAAAACAGAGACATCTGGATGATGTCATCGGGATCTTAACGAAATGAGAAAGTCGATGGCTGAGATGCACGGAGCCATTTGGAGACTAGCCAATCAGAAGATAAAGAATACCTGAACAAGGTTTGAGCGCTGAATACGTCATCTGAACCGGACTGGAGCCAACACTCTGCAACGTTCTGACTATAAAGTTGATGTTCAATCATTCGTTCACTTTTGTCCGTCGTGACGCCATTGATTCTCCTCTTTCAAGAGGACCATTAAGCATCTCTGTTTTAGACGTCTCTCATAATGACTCCGTCCCTTGATGATGATGATGATGAGGATAGCTTCAGCAATATGACCTCATTACCAAAGCACCAGTGAGAACTACAGCTAAAGCTAACGCTAACGCTGACTACTGCTGTTTTCAAACGTTATATTCACGTTCGATACAAGAAAATGTACATTTTATTTTTGGTATGTTTGAGATACGGCAGCGAATAAGAGGTTGTTGAAACATACCAGGAGTGACGGAATGAGCAATACGATTCGAACGCGAACGTCTTTGACCTTGTTTCTTTAATTGGGGGAGTAAGCGGTAAGTGCATAACAACACTGTAAAGGCTGTTTTAACTTCCGATTAATTAAGGAACCTGCCCCCATCTGGCCACTACCTCTAACGAACGTGCTGCAGCCTAACGAACACGTGAGCGGAGGAAAGGGTGTAGTTCTCTTCATCTGCTCTTCATTCCTCCTATACCACACATTACATTTGACATGTATTCATTTAGCAGACGCTTTTATCCAAAGGGACTTACAAGAGAGAGCTTTACAAAAGAGCTTCGACATACAGCAGAGCACATCCAGAGCACATCCAACTGACACGTAACGACCAATCAGAAACAGCCTGTTTGTGTGCATCCTGGGCCTGCGGACCTTTCCAGAGCACACATCACAACAGCACACGCTACACTAATAGAAATACAGTTCAACTGGATAGCTTGTGTTTGTTGATCATGTGACCTTTTTTCTTTCTTTCTTTCAAATATTAAGAACTGATTGGTTCATTCATGTACAAAGTCTAATAGTTTTTTTCGGATGAACCACAAGGGTAGTATAACCACAAACATGTTGGAGCGCCACCCTCTTGTGTTTTAAAAACCCATAACGGTCGAGTTAATCACGTCAAGCCACTCGAGTCACAGACGTTTTTATGGCGCAGAACCAAAGAGGTCAAAGGGACACGGAGAGAAGCTGACATTCCAGCATTGACCCCCCCATCGCTGGCCATGTCCTGCATCTTTCCCATGCTGCTCCGAGGCCCCTGGGGTGTGCTGCGTCTCTAAACACAGACGCTGTGTGTGTGAAGACGAGCAGGAGAGGGGGGGGGGGGGCTGCTCCAGAGCTGCCTCCTCCAGTGTTTCCTGTAGTTTGGCTTCCCGCTTCACGTGTTCGCTTTCATCGACGTTTCCTGTCGATCCAGCGCAGGAGCGCAAGGTTGCCCGCGGGGGGGTGGGGGGGGGGGGGGGGGGGGCGTGTGGCGGCAGGGGAAAGGGATGTAGGGATTGTTTAACAAGTACTTGACTTAATAGCATATGTCACTTGGCAGCACTAATCACTGTCTGAACAAAGGCTGTGAGGCGTTTGAAGCCGCTGCAGTGTGGCAACCTTTCCTTCATTAATACAATCAAGAGAAAGGGATTCTAAGGGTCCCTTGAGGCGTTGCTACACCGGTGCAATAGTCACACCGTCGGGGACATGTGCCTCTTCCTCACCTCTCTGAACGCCCAGAGACGCAGCGAGGATTAGGATACCGTAAGGGGGAGACATCCGATCCCGTCACGCATCTACGTGAAAAACGCAGCGCTGCAGTTTGGCAGCCCCCCCCCCTCCCTCCCCCCCCTTCCCCCCCAAGCGGGACCAAGAGAGCTGAGGGGACATCCTTTCCCTGCGGCCCCCAAAGGTGGCCCCAAAAGAGCCCGCTCAGCGAGAGGGGAGAGTTCAGGAAGGTCAACAAATGGGTGTGGAATGTACCCCTTTTCCCACGCGGTTCACATCGACGCAGGCTCCATGGACACGTGTCTGGCCCCAGCAGTGCAGGGGGGGGGGGGGGGGAGCCGGGGGCTGTCCCAGAGCCTCGGCCAAGTGTTCGAGAAGAAGCTGGGTCAAGACGAACACCCTGGAGAGAGCAACAGGATGAAGCCTGGACCCAGGGGAGGAAGTGGGAACGTTTGGAGCAGTCGAGGGGATGGGAATGTGTGCATCTGGAATGACGCGCACACACCAGCCCAACGTGCTGATGACGGGCCAAGCCCTGGGGAAACAGAGAGACAGAGAGAGAGAGAAGCCGTGCGAAATCCCGAGTTTCCACACTCCCTCTCGGAGCAGAGTGACTCTGCCACAACACTGTCAGAGCGCATCAGCCGACAAACAGGGTGTGAGGGGGGGGGGACTACAGCGGTGTCCTGGGGTGACTGCCTCCAGCCCCCCCCTCACCCCTTCCCCTCATCCAAAGCTCGGCCGAGCCTGCGCCTTGTTGCCTTAGCCCCCTTCTCTCCAGCCTATTCAGCTTCTGTGAGCCACAGCGCACAGGGCAGGGTTCCCTAACACAATATCCCCCTGGTCTAATCTGGGGGAAGAATGGCCGTGTGTGCATTAGGTGTTAACGCAGTGGAGTCGGACGGAGCACACAGTAATAACACGGCACAGTTGCTCAGGACAATGTCAAGAGCGTTTTTATGCAGCGAGCTGGGGCGACTGGTGCGCTCTATATCTGAAGCCTCGCTAAACGAAGGACCTCGTTGAGAAAACGCGGAG
>CM059325.1:2415154-2478405 GCA_030340685.1 Protosalanx chinensis | reverse complement strand
GGACATTTTTTAAAGAGAGGCACCCCTTTCCAGCAACCACACAGCACTGTGGGGAACCCTTGCACACTGACACTATATTAGCACACAGCTCCGACCTTACTGTACAGCCTGAGTACCAGGGAGACACCTGTGCCACATTTTACAACCTTCTGTGCCAGGGTCTCTCTCCCCCCCCCCCCCTTCCACTGTTAGGGGATTATGTCCAGGCTCCTTATGCAGAAACAGCAGATGTCACACCGATCTGACAGCTTGTTCTCAACAGAGTGGTACAGTGAACCAGCACAACATACCCCGGTTTTGTACTCTAAAGCTGACTATTCCACATAAACCAACGCAGTTCTGTGTCGTTTTTAGTCTTATCTCCTCCTGGGGGGGGGTTTACTCAAAATCACCTTAAATTTTGTTACAGCTAATTCTGTGGTGTCAAAATGGGACAGCTCGTCCCTCTCATTGATACCTGCAAATAATCGGTGTGGGTTGATCTACTGTACACAGGTAAAACTGTGTCGACCTTTGCTAGGCTGCATTACGTCATATTATAAACAGCTGTAAGAGAAACGTTTACAACAAGCAGCTTGAAAAAAACAACGACCAACAAGAAACTGAATGAAAACTACGTGGAATGATTGATGGATGGTAATAATATAGCACTGGGCTACCTAGTCTAACTTGTTATCAGATAGGCATGCTAGCTAGCTACATTTATGTAATATAGCTACAGTACAGTAGTGCTAAACACTAACTTCAGTTAATATTCAGACAGTAGCCTCAGCTAAGTACCGTCCCAGTTAGCCTAGCCTTGCTACAAATTAGTATACTTATATGTTGCCCTAAAATATACAGCGTGTATCCCTCTTTTACCTACCTTTTTGTTTTTGACAAAACCAGTTTCTATCTCAATAGTCAGGCTACACTTGCGTGCTACATCGTCGGTTATGTCAATTAAAACGACCAACCAGCCACAATTTAACCGAACTGCATCCCCATGTGTAACAGTAGCTGTGTAGCTCAAGTATTTAGAATCGACAAAATAAAGTGTGAAATTATCGAAGTAAGTGTTTTTGTTTTGGGGCTGGCTCGCTAATTACCCTATGGCCAGATAAGCCAGTCCCACTCAACACTCCGCTGAAGTCGAATATATTATCTGGCTAGCTTAGCTTTCTAGGCTTCCTCTGACACACCGTTCCTGGTGGAAAAGAGATAAACAATACAATATTAAACGCGGGGGAGCAAACATGTTTAAATTACCTTTGCCTGGTATCCGTGCATTTACTGATGAAATTCCGTAAAATACTGTAAAACAAAACAACAAATGACGGGAAAGTGACTTTCTTTACTTTCTGTCACCGAAGCAGACGGTTATCTGCCTCTTCCTCACTTCCTGAGAGGATCAGTCCGCCACACAAGCTTGGCGGTGACTGAGAACCGCCGCCTCTGATTGGTTGAACACGCCGGTGACGCGCGCGGCTGTAAGAAAGCAGATTGGATGTTCCGATGTAAACAGCGAAGGCACGAGGCCTCGATCAAACTTGTTCAAGTCATTTTCCAAATCAAATTATTTCTACGTTCAATAAGACTATCAACATGTTAATGATAAAACATATGCACTGCGATATGCACAAACATAAATCTAGGCCACACGGTTACCGCTCAGAGAACCACTGTATGTAGCCTACATATGTTTAATCTGATAAGGAAAAGGGAAGGAAAGAAACGGTTCATCGAATAAACATACCATTTTAAGGTCTAGGCACACCTGCACCCGCACCTGCATATACATCACGGTCGTTTCCAGGGCAGAAAATGTCAGCCTATACTGGAAGGATGGATAGGCATCCTAAAAACACACTGGATGTATTGCCAAAATGGTCTACATTTTATATCTTCTACATTTTACATGTGCAAATATTATATGTTGACCGTATGCACCTTGCTGTCGTATTAAATTCCGTGTTTGTGCAAATTCACGTAAAAAGATGATTCTGATAATTTCGTGATTAGATTTTAGTGTCGAAAATAACCACTAGATGGCGGCTCATACATGAAGAACATCCCAGAATATACGAGTTGCCCACTAGGGGGCATCATACTCACGTTAATTCTTGAGAGTAGGCATTCTCACCTCCTCAAATGTCTGCAAAGGAGACTAGAAATCATAAATGAGAGGAATTGAAGTGGCCATTGTTTTAAGAAGGTCCAGCGAGTGCACAAAGGGTAAAAACACGACATTCACAGCAGGTAATAACGTTACATCAAGCATACCTAGAAGATTTTACTTGAAAATATGAACACGATGTGACAGTCTAAAATACACAAGCAGCAAAGAAACATTTACAAAGGTTTAAAACTATGTTACAATATTGTTAGCGTTAACGTCATCACACTGATATGATTTGTGACCAATGCACTCTTGTAAAGCTTTCTCTTGGAAGCATCTGGATAAAAGCATCTGCTAAATGAATAAATGTAACGGAAATGTTTTATACTGTCATATTAATAAATAACCCTTGAGTGATTGTGGCATTGCCATGTGAACTAAATGTGTTTAGGTTTCTACGATGAAGTTATCTGCCTGAAAAGAACAGCAACAAACGCAGTTGCACTGCTGAGAACAAAGCTAATTGGTGACTTCGCCTTTATCCATTTAGACTGAACGAACATGCTGTCTGGGTCAGGAGGACCTCTCACCAGGCGGAACACTGCCCCTAACAAGACATCATTTATATAATGTATATAGCTACCAGTGCAAGGTAGAGGATTGAGGCAGTTTTTTATAGTGACAGTCTAAGCCTTTGTTTCACTGATGGTTTTATGAGAGTGCATAGTGATCTCCACATCCATTACAGTAGCAGTTCTGCCTTCGCAACAGGTGCATATCTTTCATGTGTCATTTTAGTGAGATACTTCCATCAGCACATTCCTGGACAGAGACTATCCTACCTGATGATAGATATGTGGGGGTGTTTTTGACATCGGTGTGAAAAGAAAACCCTGAACACTGAAAGGGATGAATATGTCACCAAGCTGGTTCTATTGGTGTGACAGGAAGTGCTCACGTGAAGTTCACAAAGGTCAACTACTAGCTCCTTGTAGTTAGTCCTACATTCCATCATTCCACTGCCCTACTTAGACTTTCGGTCTATCCGTTTATTGCGAGCACACCAAATATTTCTCAACAACACAGTAAGGTGCTCCTCTCCAGCTCATAGCCCCATGGAGCTCCTGGTTCTGACTTGCCAGGATCCGACCCACGCTGGTGAAGAGCTGAGCTGTCCATGGTGCTGACCTGGTTGGCACAACTCAAACCAAACAATTTACCACCTCAACGAAATAAGGTAGAAAACCACAAGAACCACCGGCTGGAAAGCAACAGCCTTCTTATCAAACAACACACGCGTTAGTTTTCTTGTTTTCCTGTGTTGACATAATATCAATACAGGAGGACATGTCGTGGTGTGAAATACGGTCCACCACAGCGTCTTATCATGGTAATATAAGTGTGGTGTCATTATGCATAATGGTGTCTGTAATGTGCAGCTGATGCATTCCAAAATCAGATAGAGTCTTATCTGAGGACAATGACTTTGTGTTTTTCCCCACCCACGTCGGAGTGGAGACGGAAGTAGAGAGGACAGAAACCGTGCGGTCGCCTGCTTATCTTTGCTGAGGGGAAGGCGCTTCATAATTGCATTCTGTCTAGACGGTATTACCTTTGGAACATAGCCATGAGGGGCTGACATTGTACGGGTCTCACCCTCCCAAACACATCTTTCCAGAGCTCATTCCCCCCCCCCCCTCTCTCTCTCTCTCTCTCTCTCTCTCTCTCTCTCTCTCTCTCTCTCTCTCTCTCTCTCTCTCTCTCTCTCTCTCTCTCTCCCTCTCTCTCTCTCTCTCTCTCTCTCTCTCTCTCTCACACACACACACACACACACACACACACACATGCGCGCGGGTTTTGAAACAGGTCAAGTTCAGCTTAATGAGTTGATGCTGACAAATAGCTTGTCCCGAGTAATATCTTTTTTGAAAGACCGCTTTTGGGCCAGAACGAGAAAAGTACTTTTTGTCCGTTCTTGCTTCCTGTAGGAGGGGGATGTGTTGCTTAGAGACGATGGTGACTGTTTGTGCGCATCTTGTGCGCATAGATGGTAACGGAAGATGGAGAAGTATGAAAAAATCAAAGTTGTTGGAAGAGGCGCGTTTGGGTAAACAAAAAGTTTCCCACTTTTCACTGAGGAGATTATATTTAACTAACATTGCACGGCAGTCTCTGGATAACCGAAAGGGTTTGCATTTTCAATTGTCGTCCCGAACGTAAACGTTTTGCTGCATCGACTAACTTTTCCCCTAGAATATGCAAGCTGATTTAAAGTTTGTTGTAGAGTGTTTCCCACTGACACCGTGGAAGTTACTGAGTACGCAATTTTCAAGATCGATATGAAGACAATTGTTCCAGTCGCGCATTCTAATCACACTTTAGAATTTTGATGACCGTTATTACAGGCTCATGCGCAGGACTAGGCCCATGGAATGTAGTAGTCAGCGCTGATAACGGAATAGAACTCTTGTTCCGTAAAGATAGATAGATGCACACAAGCCCCACAACATCCTTCACCATCTTTATTTGTCATTATCACAAGGTACAACGAAATTGAAAGTGCTTCTAGTCAGTGCAAAAAGTAAAAACTTAGTGTTAAAACAACTAGAATAAATATACCTGAGCCATTAAAATTTACTAAAATAATCAAATTTAACATATATTAAAAACACAATAAATACTAAATATGCTAAAAGAAGAATAAAACAACATATAGACATACCTCCACACCCATTACAAATACATTGTGCACATTATTTTTTGGCAGCAATCAAGGTGACAATTGCATTTGGATAAAAACTGTGTTTGAATCGATTTGTTCTTGTACCAATTGCTCTGTACTGTCTGCCTGATGGCAGCAATTCAAACAGACTTTGTTAAAGTTCGATACATCGGATTCTACACTGAGCACGCATGTCAAGAACACGTTCGAGTATTACACAGTTATATTAGAACATAAAAACATACTAATTGTCTCGCAGATTATGCGTGTGATGCTTACTGACATACACATACCCACCTAGTGACCACATCTGACTGTCTCAACCCTCCTCTTCTCCCCTTCTCCCCCTCTCCCTGTGACAGTATCGTGCACCTCTGTCGGCGGAGGAATGACGGGACCTTTGTTATCCTGAAGGAGATCCCAGTGGAGCAGATGTCTCGTGATGAGCGCCTCGCTGCCCAGAACGAGTGCCAAGTATTGAAGCTGCTCAACCACCCAAACATCATAGAGTACTACGAGAACTTCTTGGAAGACAAGGCACTCATGATCGCCATGGAGTATGCTCCAGGTATTATCAGCTATCCCATTACATTGCATTATCCTAACGTGCATTACGCAATGACTGCTGTCTCACGCTGCCTATTTGCAGCGCTATAATGTGTCACTAGCTGTTGTATCATCTTTCAGTCCCTCAGGGAAGTCAAACTTTTTGTTTGGTTGTGTTTGGAAAGTCCCAGTTGGATGTCACAGTGTTGTCGACTGTCACGCTATCCGCTGTGAGAGTAGCGCTGCTTGTCTCAGGCTGAGAAGATTGTGCTTGTATCTCCAGGCTAAATCCCACGGCAGCCATTGTGTCAAAGTTGACGAGCATGATCACCTAATATCGCTCTGTCAACTGAAAATTACTTCCTGTGGGAGAGCTTCAGACCAGGTGTGATGAGAGTGTGTGTGATACTGTATGAGGTATATACTGTATAACGGTTTTGACAGTGTGTGTGACACTGTGCTAAGGTATGATTCTCTGCGCGATATAAGAATCCGTAAAGGTTTTCTGTGGCGTTTTGTGTTTCCAAGGCGGAACGTTAGCGGACTACATTCAGAAGCGCTGCAACTCCCTGCTGGATGAGGACACCATCCTGCACTTCTTCGTGCAGATTCTCTTGGCCCTCTACCACGTGCACAACAAGCTCATCCTGCACAGGGACCTGAAGACCCAAAACATCCTGCTGGACAAGCACCAGATGATCGTTAAGATCGGAGACTTTGGAATATCCAAAATCCTCGTCAGCAAGAGCAAAGCTTACACCGTGAGAGCACGAACCGAGCGGTCGATACAGACGCTACACAGGCGATCCTAACACCGATCCAAAATCATAGCCTTTCATCATTCATACTGTAACATGCCTGTACCTTAGTGATTTGACTATAAACAACCGTGAAACTGTGTAATTAACAGTATACCTGCACATTTGGCATTGCCAGTGTCAGTGTAGAATAGATGATGAGCAATGGTGTCCTGTGTTCTTTCTCTGTCCTGTCCAGGTGGTGGGGACCCCCTGTTACATCTCCCCTGAGTTGTGTGAAGGGAAGCCTTATAACCAGAAGAGTGATATCTGGGCCCTGGGCTGTGTTCTGTATGAGCTAGCCAGCCTCAAGAGAGCTTTCGAGGCCGCTGTACGTGATAAAAACACTCCCTACCACAGAGAACTGTCTGTCTTCGTTTCATGGAGGGTGTTTAACCGTCAATGGTTTTTTACTTGAGACTTTGAAGCACTTATCTGCTCATCTCTATGCAAAATTGATCCTTTTTTTGGGGAGATTAAGGAACGCTAACCGATCTCGAGCAGAAAATCCATCGAGAAATCCCCCGTTTTTCCGACGTTTTCATCAAGTCTTTCTTTTCAATCCCCCAGAACCTTCCTGCTTTAGTGCTGAAGATCATGAGCGGTACCTTCGCTCCGATCTCCGACCGCTACAGCCCAGAGCTACGTCAGCTGGTCCTCAACATGCTAAACCTGGACCCATCCAAACGGCCACAGCTCAACGAGATCATGGCCCTCCCAATATGCATACGACCATTGCTCAACCTCTACACCGACATTGGCAATGTCAAAATGCGCAGGTATACGGTTAAGTACATCGGGGGGGGGGGGGGGGGGGGGGGGGCAGGATTGGAGACATCTCTGTTCTACATAGATAGAGAAGATGCATACATACACCTTTCACAGTTGTTTCCAGTCATATCACACATGACAGTTTTACAGTCTTAACAGGAAAGATCCTTGTTTTTTGGGGGGGCGTAGGATTGAGAAGCCTCTGTCCAGTGTGCACTCAGGCCCTCATGGTCGACCAGGAGGAAGACTCACCAACACCAGGTTCAAAGGTGAGTCTCAGCTCTCCGTCCCTAAAGACGTTTCCATCCTCAGCCTTTAAAAAAAGGTCATTTCTGTTCTCCTTTACATGTTGCAGATGGCCTGACAGGCTTGGGGAAGGTGCACTCCCTGCCCTTGTCGTCTGTGTACACGTGGGGCAGTGGGATCTCAGCGCCTCTGCGGCTGCCCATGCTGAACACGGAGGTCCTGCAGGTGTCCCTGGGCCGTACCCAGAAGATGGGCGTCACCAAGTCAGGCCGACTCATCACCTGGGAGGTCGGCGTCTTTACCTGTCTGTCTGTCTCTCTGACTGCCTGTCTGACTGCCTGCCTGTCTGTCTGCCCGCCTGATGCCTGTGTGTCTTCCTTTCTAAATATAGCTATTCTAGTTTTCCTGATCATATCTTCACAGAAAAATTATCCACCTTGTATGATTATTCATTTGAGATGATTCCCTGTTAAAGCTAAATAATTTATTTTGAAAAAGATTCGGTTTTTGGTTGAAGGTTTTGGTTTCTCACGAAGGAGCTTTCTTGTCTTCCAAGCAGAAGCTGTGATCTGATGTTCTGTTTAGGCTCCGTCCGTGGGCTCAGGGGAGCCCGGCCTGCCCGGTGCTGTGGAGCAGCTGCAGACGCAGTTCATCTCTCGTTTCCTGGAGGGTCAGTCCGGGGTCACCATCAAGTCCGTGTCCTGCGGGGATCTCTTCACCACATGCATGACAGGTAGGCGTCATCGGAGACCCGGCGTTGCTGTCAGGTTAGCCTAATGGGGTTTTAGGATTAGGAAACCGAGAAGCAGCCTCTGTCTTTGTAGATGTATTAGCCTCTTCTTTTACAATACTGCCACAAACCCAACAATCTGGGTTTGTCTTCCCTGTAAAACCAGTTTTGTGTGGTGCTGGCTTGGCTTTACTTAAGATGCTGAACTAAAGATGGAGGCACACCACAATGTCATCATGACGTAGCAGCCATTAGTCACATGCACATGCAGATGGCACCGAAATAAAGACGCTCTTCCCAAGGTCAATGTCATCTGACATTGCTACTTTTCACCATAGTGAGAAAGATGTAGAGATCTGTCTACATCCCAGTCCAGCTAATGTTTGGGCTATATTCTATATGCCTTATCTACTCTCTTAATTCTCTATTTGCAGATCGAGGCATTATCATGACGTTCGGCAGTGGAAGCAACGGATGTCTCGGCCATGGAAATTTTAATGATGTCACACAGGTGAAAGTCTTTTCCATTGAAGGAGTTGGATGTCTCTTCATTGATAGGAGGGATTATTACCCGATCAAAGTGCTATGGAAGATGTTAAAAAGCTCTAAATAGAAGAGATCCGTGTTTGTGAAGCCTGCTGATGTTGTTGTGCTCAGCCCAAGATCGTAGAGGCTCTGCTGGGATATGAGCTGATACAGGTGTCCTGTGGGGCCTCCCATGTTCTGGCCGTGACCAATGAGAGAGAGGTATTCTCCTGGGGAAGAGGAGACAATGGTAAATGAACGACAAATCGTTTCTCCCTTCTCTGGTTCCTCACTGTCGTCATGATATGTGACAAACAAAGGGACATTTGGACCAGAAAGTTGGATGTCTGTCCCCTCATGCCCCCTAATGTCCCCTAATGTCCCCTCATGCCCCCTAATGTCCCCTAATGTCCCCTCATGCCCCCTAATGTCCCCTAATGTCCCCTCATGCCCCCTAATGTCCCCTAATGTCCCCTCATGCCCCCTAATGTCCCCTAATGTCCCCTCATGCTCCCTAATGTCCCCTAATGTCCCCTCATGCCCCCTAATGTCCCCTAATTTCCCCTCATGCCCCCTAATGTCCCCTGTCTGTCCCCTCATGCCCCCTGTCTGTCCCCTCATGTCCCCTGTCTGTCCCCTCATGCCCCCTGTCTGTCCCCTCATGCCCCCTGTCTGTCCCCTCATGCCCCCTGTCAGTCCCCTCATGCCCCCTGTCTATCCCCTCATGTCCCCTCTCTGTCCCCAGGTCGCCTTGGGCTCGGCACCCAGGACTCACACAACTCTCCCCAGCAAGTGTGTGTGCCTGCTGAGTTTGAGGCCCACAAGGTGCTTTGCGGGGTAGATTGTTCCATGATCATCAGCGCCCAGCACAACATTCTGGCCTGTGGCAGCAACAGGTACGGTTTATAAGCGCATCAATAAACCAACCTTATCTGGGCATTGACACAAGTGTCTGTTTAAGACGTAGTCTACACTGGTAGTGAGTTTTACTCTCTAAATGTATTTATGTTCCGTCCTAATCATCGATTTGTCTTTTCATCAGTTTGGAGAGTAATTACTGCTCTTATTTACAGAAAGTGTGGTGAAACTGCACATCTGTGCATCCTAACGAAACAGTAAATATTGCATGTGCCAATCTGCAGAGCTTAACTTGCACTCAGGTAAACAACACTACTCAACATGTCCTGCTTTAATATGCTGCCTGGCTTCACTTTTCTCTGGCATTCTTAGTAGAGTCAGTGTTTGAATTTATGGAGGCGGTTAGCATTATCTTCCAGGCCCAGTTCCAGCGAGGCAGCATTCTCTCACGATGACAAACTCTCTCCGTTGTTGTCAACCCATCACTCAGCGGTGCTGTGGGCAGGATGCAGAACTCTCTACTCTGGGGGTGGGGGGTGGGGGGGGGGTGCGGTGTGGGTAAAGCTGAGGGGAAACTTAAATACCTGTGGTCTGGGATTCTTCCTGTTCCCCCCAACACTTTGCAGCGTCTAAATTTTTTTTACATTCTCAGATTAACTCCCCTTGACTTGATTTGAACTGTGGTTTACCAGTAACGTTTACCACACTGTATAAGGAATCAGCATTTCCCACGTTGTCCACTGATTTACCACTGTTACACCAGAAAAAGTGTAGTGACACAGTCGTCACGTTTGTATAAAATCAAAAGCAGCCTTTTCCTATTCCTATATGTTGTGCTTGTTATTAGGTTCAATAAACTCGGATTGGACAAGATACCGGCCAGCGATGAGCCAGCTTCCTCTGACCAAGTAGAGGAGATCCACTCCTTCGCCCCTGTCCAATCATCTCCCCTGAACGTGGAGAAGATCACTTACATTGACATCGGCACCGCCCACTCCGTCGCCGTCACAGGTACATTTCTCTTTCCTAATCTTTCGTTCCTGCGCCTGTCTGTCAGGGAGATTCCAATCGTGGTTCCAGTTTCTACCAAGAGACTTAATAATCTGTGTAAGACGATCTACCCTCCCTGTCAATTCTGACTGTTACACAATAGAGACACACACAGAACAATGCTCTTCATTCACTGGTTTGGGCGCCATGTTATCCTGGTGTGTCCAGACAGGGGACAGTGTTTTACCTTCGGCAGTAACCAGCACGGTCAGCTGGGGTGCAGCTCTCGCCGGGCCAGCCGTGTGCCCTATCCCATCCCGGGACTGCAGCGCATCACCATGGCAGCCTGCGGAGATGCCTTCACGCTAGCCATTGGAGCAGGTGAGCTAGCTGCCCACCAGTGTGTTCATTAAAAAACCCACTGTGTTCGGGGTCTATCACGTTGCTATGCTCAATGACTGATGCTCTTTGTAAAAGCTCTCTCTTGTAAGTCGCTTTGGATAAAAGCGTCTGCTAAATGAATAAATTTAAATGTAAGAATGTGAAAGATACGAGAAAGAGATCTACGTACAAAGAGATGACTGAGACCATAACGACTAAAAAGACAATAATGAGACAATAAAGGTCAAAGTTCGTCTCGCCCCCTGTTGGGAGATAGCAGGCAGCCACCTCTGTGGAGCTTCATTGTTTAAGGTTTGGCTTTGTTCAGCTTGTTTGGGATGAAGCCATTATGGCGCCTGGGCAGGGGTGCAAGAGCTGTCAGTTTACTGTGTGGATTAACGAGTCTTTGGCGCAGGGAGGTAATGGTGGCTGTGTTGACCTGTGTCCCTCTGGCAGAGGGGGAAGTGTACACCTGGGGAAAGGGGGCCCGCGGCCGTCTGGGAAGGAAAGAAGAGGATTCTGGGATACCGAGGCCGGTGCAGCTCGACGAGAGCCACCCGTTCGCGGTGACATCGGTGGCCTGTTGTCATGGCAACACTCTGCTGGCAGTGAAACGTAATATTTTAGCTATTACCTTTTGTTAACAGCTGCTGCGAAATTGCTGTGTGTGCTGTATGTGTGGTGAAATATAACAGCAGTCACTAATCCGTGAAGCGAAATTTAAGATCCCCTTTGATGATGCATACAGGGATGTCTCCCTTTAGAGGATGAAGAGTCTGAAAGAGGGTGTTTGTACCGAAAAGGCAGATAATTAACCCTTCAATGCAAATTTGTCTGTAGCTTTCTCTCACCCAGTCAATTCAGAAGTGACCAAACCTCAGCCTCATTGTATCTTTCATAGCCTGAGGGTTGTCTGCTAACAGCAGCTAATTAACTGGGGATGAGGCAATCTGTTGTTCCCGGATCTCTACAGGCAATGAAATGAACAAGAAAAGACCCCTTGTCTTTTTCTCTCTTTTTTTCTTTCATTACGTACGGGTCTCTAACCAACAGACATGTCTCTTGTGTCTCAGACGCAGCTACGCTCTTCATCTATCGTTCCCTGATCTTAGTTTACATTCATCTTCCATGTTTTGATATCAATCTTAGATTGCCTGAATGTCGTTTGTGGGTCAACAGAGAGGCGACTGAGGAGCGTTCCTGCGGTGTAACAAGAGCAGGCACGTTTCAGACAGTGATTAAAGTCACTCTTCTGAACAGCAGCATTACCGCTCTGCTGTACAACCATATCTATCGAACGGATGGCTGGATTAAAGCCCCTCCCCGCCCCACCATGACCGCATCGTTTTCAAATAGATGCAGATTTAGTCAAGATTAACTTGCAAGACAGTCTAATCAGTATGGGAGATATCTGTAATCCTTGGAAGGGGCCCAGTTATGGCACAGTTGCTAGAGCGCTGATGATCTACATCATGTGACAAGGACCTTAGAAACAACATGGAACCCAGTCTGCCCTCCTCCAGTAGAGGTCATTTCATCTCTACCAGATAAAAGCTTTGGTTGTATATTATAGGCCCTATAATCCTGGTCCTGAAGGACCTAATCTGCAAACAGTAAACCCTTTAGCCTGTACTCGTTAAATAGGTAAAGACAGTTGTGGATTTGATGTCATCCATAAAATAGTGGAGATGGAAATTGAACGTCAGACACTTCCCATGTGGTTTAATTCTAGGCTTGCTCTGCTGCTCCTGGACTTGATATGTTGACACATAATATGATTACCCATGCCTCTCTCTCTCTCTCAGCCTTACTGGAGGAGCCCAGATGACAGCGTCCTTCTCCCCCAGCCTCACCCGACCCGAGACTTCTCATCGATGTCACATGAGACGACATGCTGGTGCCTAGTAAAGGACAGCTTCCTCTGGACTCCCTCCCTCAGAGGCCCTTTCACCCAGCTGAAGGTTTCCTACTCAGTCCACAGCACATCCAACTGAATTCTAATTACTCTATCATCCCTCCCTCTCCAAAGCATGTTTCCGATGATTAAAGCAATTATCTGGAAATGGAACAGAGTTACAAAGGACAGAGGTCATAATTGTCCTGGGTCCTAATGTCAGGAACCTCGCAATTTCTTCATGTTCTCAGAACTGCTGGAAATTTCAAGTAATCCAGCTCCAATCAGATCTACCGTAATCTTTTTGGGAAGCTCTCGTGTGCTGAGATGTTGGCCTTTCTCACAAGCAAGGTTAGAATGGCAACACTTCTGGAAGGAGGTAAGACTGGTTTGGGTAGCTAGAGACCCAACACTGAGTGAGAGAAGACAACGTGTTGAAAACTAGTTTTATTGACTGAGTCATCTTATTCACCAAGGGACACCAGAAAGCCCTCAGAAGCCTATTGAATTATTGTATACTCATTTAGTATTACAAATATGAATTATAAGAAGCAACTGCCTATTGTAATAGCGGTTTGTATTATATCTTCATTCTATAGTCATTGCTATCTATGTGTTTTGTACGATTTTTCTTCTTTTGAAACGGTGTTGCTTGGGATCATTTGTAAGTGTTGCAAGTATCGTATTTCGTGTTCCCAAGCCTTCCTGCTTTTGTGTGATGATGTAATGTTGTAGCAATCAGTTAGCTGAGGATTCAGTGAATGTAGAGGCTCGTTGTGGTTACAACAGAAGCACTCTTATATCAAAGTCTCAAGCCAACTGTCGAAGCCTCCGCATTTGCAGATATCTTCTTCTTTTTTTTTTACTGTTAAGTAGTTCAGTTTATTTCTACATCTTTTCATGTCATCTGACTTCTTTGTTTGGTTCAAATCGTTGTCGCCACTAGAGGGCGCCTGCCTCTAATTGTAGATCATGTGTCCAAGATACATGTAGTCAATTAATCTATGGATTTCATGTCAAATAAATAATATTATAACGAAATCTGGTATAATCAGGTTAATTACATATAAAACCCCATTACAATCTTGTATTGTTGGATTCAGTCTGGGATTTTTCCCGAGATATTCGCTTACGTCCTAGACTGTTTTAAATACACATTGGTCGCATGACAGCTTGAAATAAAAGACACCCAATAAATCAAACAAAATAAGTAGATTTATTTATCGTCACATTGACCCAGGGCAGAAAGAGGCATACGGAAGAGGATGGTATTTCAGATTTGACTCCTCCTGCAAGCAGTGGGCGGGGATCTAGATATACCTAAACAGATGGGATGAAAGCATATTGTCTGCTGCCTGTCAGTAGAGAGAAGGAAACCTCAACTTAACACAAAATAAGCAGGCTTAGACCTGAGAAATAGAAATAAGGGGATTGGCGATCATTTCTCTCGTCCGTTGGATTTGTCACGACGGTTGGACAGTCGAAGCTTCCTTTTGTTTCCATGCACTCAGTCACCCGGACGAAGAGAAGAATACGGTCCAAAACCCTCCAGTCTCGCCGATCCGAGAACATGAAGAGCCGAGCGTCGCGCTGACGGCGGCCATCAACATCAGTAGTGCATTATTATCACAACCCTGCATTTGAAAACACGGACATTGAGTGAAATACACGTTTGCCTGTATCTTACATCTCCGGATCCAGCAGCAATGCCGGGGTTTGATTACAAGTTTCTTGAGAAACCGAAGAGACGCTTTCAATGTCCCTTGTGCAGTAAAGCGATGCGAGAGCCTGTTCAAGTGTCGACCTGTGGCCACCGATTTTGTGACACATGTCTGCAAGAATTTTTAAGGTAAGACGATTTTGCGTTGGAAAAAATAAAGATAAGCGGGGAAAGATTGAACATGCAGGTCAAACGGACACACGGATGAATGACTGAGGTGAATCAGACGGTAGAGAATGACAGACACACATTCATAACCAGTTTCGATTGGACCACAGTAAACAGAGTATCTGTAGGTGTGCCCTTTACCCCAGCCAGTTAATAAACAGACATGAAACACCAATGAATGCAGTTATGGCTGTATTACTACATATTTGAACTGTACGTTTCGTTTTTCTCCCGTGACTGACACTGTGTTATAGATTCCCTGGTTGTGGTTCATCGACAGTCAAAACAAGTTCATGTATTTGTCATCAGAGCAGAGGCACCTTTGTTTTGTTCCTCCTATGTAAATCTGTATTGATTTAACATAATTCAATGCAAAATGGCCCAACGGACAGACAGACATATTTTGGTAGGCTACAGCACAGTAACTGCATCTTAAACGAGCATCTTTTGATCTTGAGACTTTGGAAACATTTAAGGTCTTAGAGACCAAGATGAAACAGTTCATGCTTGTATTGCTGTGAGGAAATGCATAACCCGCCATGATCCGATCATGTCGATTAAAAAAGTTGGGATCAGTCTGGTTGGGATCATTTGAAGTTTTATAGCGCGTACATTTCCCAGACATTGGCATCACATGTAAACAATTATCTCAATGTGCGGTCCAGGGTAGCCCAAGATGCAACCGCGACGTGTGCTTAGCTTTGTGTTTGTACCCATGTATGAATACACCCAGCGTATGTACTTACTGTACACGTGTGTGTGCATGCATGCGTGTTAACGTGTATGTGTTTTCACCCAGGCAGAGGGGACCCAGTCTCTCTGTCCTGTCTGCGTTTTCGCCCTCAGGTTGTGTGCTTGGATTTGGGGTCAGGCTGGCGGGGTATGGGGTGGGTGGGTAACAGGCATGGGGACTGCCTCAGAGGGGGGATTAAAGCGATCCCTTCGCTGGAATGAGGGCTCCAGGGTGCTGCGAGGAGAGGGGACCTTTCACTTAGAGGCTGTGTTACTGGAGCCTCTACAGCCTCCCCCCTCATGACTCTAGCCTCTGCTCTGCCTTGTAAAAAAAAAAAAAGGCTCCAAGGCTTATTAGACCTCACTAGCGGTGCAGGAGGAAGTGTAAAGAAATCAGAACTAGATTGTCGTCCACTCCCTCCATAACCTTGAAATAAAATTTATTTTCTCTTCTTCTTTTTATGCATCTGCTTGAGACAATGGGAGCTTTTGAAAAGTCTTAGAGGAAGACGTTTTAGTTCGTCATCCTAACGTGACATTTCTCTCACCAGAGTCGAACCAACTCTCTCGCCTTCCCACACTGTCGTCATATCTTACATTTACATTTTACATTTATTCATTTAGCAGACGCTAAAGACGTCCAAAGTGATTTACAGTAAGTACAGGGACATTTTCCCTGAGGCAAGTAGGGTGAAGTGCCTTGCCCAAGGACTCAACATCATGTTGACCTAGCCAGGGTTCGAACTCACAACCTTAAGGAAAGACTGTTGGACGCTGTAAACATGTCAGATGTTGATGGTTTGGGCCCAATATATGGGTTCCATATTCAAGAAAAGTTCATATGCACTCAACGTAAACAAGTAATGCTATAGCCTAAATAGCCCCACCTCCATCAGAAGCACAGACTGCCTTCTCACCTTCAAGAGAAGGCTTAAAACTCACTTATTTAGAGAATTTTATGGCACTTAGGAATAGTATGGCACTTCACAAAATGTAATGTTGTTTAGAACTATTTGTTGGTCCCCATATGGTGACTTGCCAGTGTTGTTGTTGTATCTCTTGCTTTATGTTCACAATCGTTGTGTTATGCATTTATAGTTCTTCCCTTGGCACTTATTGGTTCTCATGATGTACGATTCACGATTTTAAAAAACCCACTGTGTTTGGGGTCTATCACGTTGCTATGCTCAATGACTGATGCTCTTTGTAAAAGCTCTCTCTTGTAAGTCGCTTCGGATAAAAGTGTCTGCTAAATGAATAAATGTAAATGCTACGTTATTTCAAGGCTTCACATTAGCTATCATATAAAACACTGTCTATATCCCACAGTACACCTGTGCTGTACGCATGCACTGTAATGGAAGATTATTTGGGCCATTTGGCATAAGCCTCCCCATTAATTACACCCTTAAGTGGAAAGTAGTTAATTGATCAACCCAGTAATAGGCTCTTCAGCAGCCAAGTTCACTGAGTGCATTGCCATTGTCTTAATTAACGAGTAATGCCAATTTAGTGTATTGAAGTCTGCCTAAATGAGCAGGGATGATTCTGTGCAGTGTGTGTGTGTTAAAGCTGAAGGAGTTTCACTGAGACTTTTAGACATTGAGTAACAGTGTGGATCTGTAGTTAGCCAGCCCAGGCTTGCTGTCCTCATCCTACTCTGACAGCTTTAAAAGCATCTTCAGAACCCACCTGCGCTTAAAGCTCTTTCACAATCTGCCTTCTGGCTGAAAATCGAACCATGTTTTCAGAAGTATGAAGCAGCGCCTGTGTGCGGTTCTCTTATCAACGGTTTCCGTGTGAATTTTCCCAACTGTGGAACAAACAACGCTTCAGTCAGTCGGATTTCAGTGGTTTGCAGAGTCATGCAGTTGCGATGAAAAGGCAGCCAGTCTATCAGTATGTTTGCATGTGATGCTAATGGCATGTGTTTCCGCATGGGGGGGGGGGGGGAGGTGTGGGGGAGGGGGAGGGGGGGGTGGGGGAGGGGGGAGGAGGTATACAATACTGGGTCTGAAGGCTCACCCAGAGTCACGGGGCAGAGAGACCTACCCAGCGGCTTATCTCTCCTGCTATCTGCTCTGACACACATTCCTCAGCGATGCAAGCTGCTTAGGCAAACCTCAGGCAATTCATTTCTGGCCTTGTTGGCAAAAGAGAACACAACGATTATCGAGATCCATGATTCAGGGGGCCTGCGATGACCGAAGCTACACGGCTGTGCGCTCCGCTTGCTAGACTTCATCCGTCCAGGCTTAGCGTTCGTGAGCCAAAGCCGTGTCACACATGCTAGCATGTCCTCTCCATGGGTTTGGACAGCCTGGCTTTGACATGGCTGTAATTGGTCAGTTCTGCTCCTCAACTTCTTCCTGGTTCTCCACACTGAGCTACTGTAACTTCTGTCCTCACGGTTTCACGCACAGCTTAGATTCTCACACGGGAATCGGTCATGGGTTGATTATTATTATTCCTCCCCATACGCCAGGAAATAGAGAGATATGTGTTGGAGTGTTTTGGGAAGGGATGGTGATTCATGTAACATTGAAACACTCGCTGGGAGTTTTGCTGATGCAGGACGGTGGCGGCTCCCCCACACACACACAGACAGAAGGAGTGAGGGCCCTCTAAATCTCCATCACAGGCGTCCTCACAGCCTCGCCACTGTGTTCTGCCCTCCTCCTCCTCCTCCTCCTCCGCCTCCTCCTCCCTTTTCTCCTCTGTTTGGAACAGAGAGCGGCTCTTCAACAAGCCCACAAAGACCTTATTTCGAAGCGGGATGAGTTCGGAAGAAGAAAAAAAGAAAGAAAGAGGAAATGATTGATGCGGTGGTCAGACGACCGAGAGATAGACAGAGGTTGTCTCAGGAAACGGGGTTAGTGACATCGCTCTTCATTAAAGGCAGATGAATACACTTTGGCCTCTGTGTGTTTAATTGATTAGGGGCTTGCAGAATGGAGGCTTTTTGACTGGTCAGCTAGCGAGGGTCTCTTTTAAGGAGTGAATGAGATCCGGTAGCCCTGGTGCCCAGTGCTGTGTGTCGGCCAGGCACGCTCTGACAGCTGGGCCTTTATGTGTGTGTGTGTGTGTGTGTAAGTGTATGTCCTCAGTGCCAAGGGTTGCTGCAGATGAATAGCTGTCTGTGCATCCGGTCTCCCATCCCCTCGGTTCCATCACAGAGCCCTCACACTCCTCAACAGGTGTCCTGAGGCATTCATGCTGCACCTGATCCTGGGAGGAGGAGGAGGAAGAAAAGCAGGAAGGATGTTTCCCCCCCCTCCATCCCTTCCCACCCACCCACCCACCATGCAGGGCAGGGCAGTCAGCGTAGTGAAACCCCCCCCCCCAAGGCCCCTGGCCTTCGCCCTGGGTGGCGGAGGGCCTCGCAGACTTGGGCTGCGGCGGCTGCTGCTGTCAGCGGATGTAAAGTGCACTACCGGGGCCGAGCTGGAAACGGCCTAGAATCCCTGAAGCGGAAAGGAGAGAGGAGAGAGAGACATCTTCAGAGAGGCTGGTACAACAAAAAGGAACTGAGGCCATGGTGAATTGGCTCAGAACCAGTCCTACCAGCTATACGTCTAGTCTTTATCCTAGTACTATATTTACAGTCTGTAGGAGTAACTGAAAACAAGCGCTGTACTATGCAGAAACCAGGTCGGCTGTTGACGGCTCATGTCTTTGTGTATCGGCCTGGATGTACAACAGCAAAGGGCCAAAGTAGACAACATTGATAAATGTGTTCCACCTGAACCTTGACCTTTCGCCACACGTGCGCAGACTTTGAACCGGGGCCCCATTGTGTGTCAGTTCACTGCTCTCCGAGGTCTGTCGTGAGCCGTTGAACCTGACCTGCCAGAACACAGCACCTGGCGAAGTACAAATAACCCTCAACAAACAGAAGTACAGGTGCAGAATGATGTCATTGCGAGGGGCCCCCTCTGGAGGAAGCTGAGGGCCCCTCTGGAGGTCCAGCTGTGGGAGATGACATCTCTGAGAGAAAACCCTCCCGACAGATCCAGACAGCTGCAGAGCGGCCGCTTCCAGACGGGTCAGCCACGGAGAAACATCGCCAAGCTGCGCGTGTGAGCGTACGAGCCCGTGCCCGTGCGAGTGTGGGATCGGGGAGATTTGGGCACAGTTCATTAAGTCTTAAGTGTTCGGGGGGGGGGGGGGGGGGGCGAAAGAATGAGCCGAATATCTTGAGCTTGAAGGTATTTTGCGCCAATTGCAAGCATTTCAAGCCGTTGTGTGTGAAAGTGCTTACACGCGGGGGTGAAATTCACACTTCTTAAAAAAGCAGAGCACTTAAAATTCCTCGCTAGATTTTCTCCCCCATTGAAACGTCTAACCTCGTCTAATGCCCAGGTCACATTCCAGCGCTGGTGCCCTCTCACTCTCTCCACATCAGCTCAGATCGCCATTGTGTGCGCAGCACAAAGGGAGAGTTTGCAAATAAAGTGTGGTACCCAGTAGTAGCCTAGACCATGTTTGAGACAGGTCGGGGCTTGTCCCAACAAGAGGAGGTCCTATTGGACAGGGTTTCCCAGCCTGGCGAGCTAGACAAGAGAGGGGTGGGTGGAGGGGGGGGTATCTGCAGTGGGGCACCTTGCCATTCACATGGGCAGCAGGCTTCCTGAGGAGGGCTGGGGAGGGAGGCCAGGGACAGAGGAGGGCTGGGGAGGCCAAGGAGAGAGGAGGGCTGGGGAGGGAGGCCAGGGACAGAGGAGGGCTGGGGAGGCCAAGGAGAGAGGAGGGCTGGGGAGGCCAGGGAGAGAGGAGGGCTGGAGAGGGAGGCCAGGGACAGAGGAGGGCTGGGGAGGCCAAGGAGAGAGGAGGGCTGGGGAGAGAGGAGGGCTGGGGAAGCTAGGGAGAGAGGAGGGCTGGGGAGGACAGGGAGAGAGGAGGGCTGGGGAAGCCAGGGAGAGAGGAGGGCTGGGGAGGCCAGGAAGGAAGCTATCCGCCCAGCTGGCCTCCACCCTCCAGCATGGCCGTATTCATGACGTGTACGTGGCGAGTATGCATGTTATGTGAACAAACTTTAGATAAAACCATGATTAAATCCTCTCAGCCAAGTCTGTTGCCCCAACAACATATATAATCGGCCGCAACCCTTACATAAACTCTGTCTTCATTCCGTAACACTGAATAGATTTTGATATAGTTAATGGCTTGTTTTCATGGTGTCTGACTTACTCTTTAACTGCCATTACTGGGCCAGTCATCTTCTCCTAGGCAGCACATTAAAACGGTTGCACGTTTAATTGAGATCAGTGTTAATGGACAGTGTAGTGTTGAGGAAGGAGATTTAAGGATTGTAAGAAGCGAGAGAATCTGCTGGAGGGGGGTGGTGGATGGTTGGGCAGATTAGACTAATGGCTGATTCAAGGTCACAGTGTGGGCATGGTGGGTGGAGGGGGTGTAGGGGGCCAGGGTGTGGGCACGGTGGGTGTAGGGGGCCAGGGTGTGGGCACGGTGGGTGTAGGGGGCCAGGGTCTGGGTACAGTGGGTGTAGGGGGCCAGGGTCTGGGCACGGTGGGTGGAGGGGGCCAGGGTCTGGGCACGGTGGGTGTAGGGGGCCAGGGTCTGGGCATGGTGGGTGGAGGGGGCCAGGGTGTGGGCACGGTGGGTGGAGGGGGTGAGGGTGTGGGCACGGTGGGTGGAGGGGGTGAGGGTGTGGGCACGGTGGGTGGAGGGGGCCAGGATCTGGGCACGGTGGGTGTAGGGAGCCAGGGTGTGGGCATGGTGGGTGTAGGGGGCCAGGGTGTGGGCACTGTAGGTGGAGGGGGTGAGGGTGTGGGCATGGTGGGTGTAGGGGGCCAGGGTGTGGGCATGGTGGGTGTAGGGGTCCAGGGTGTGGGCACTGTAGGTGGAGGGGGTGAGGGTGTGGGCATGGTGGGTGTAGGGAGCCAGGGTGTGGGCATGGTGGGTGTAGGGGGCCAGGGTGTGGGCATGGTGGGTGTAGGGGTCCAGGGTGTGGGCATGGTGGGTGTAGGGGTCCAGGGTGTGGGCACTGTAGGTGGAGGGGGCGAGGGTACAGACTGGGTTTAGCTGTTTGAGACCGTTGCTCTCCTCAGCTCGCCTGCATCTGCTCCCTGTTGTGCCAATTGCCTTTCCCCAATCTGTCTCTGCACAGGTCACTGCACTGAGCACAAACACATTTGTGCGTGAACAAACACACACACACACGTTCATGCACACACATGTTCTGACTCCCACACATATTCATCATGTAAATTATTCACATTCCCAAATATTCATGCTTATTCATTTTAAATCAGTTTCTTTTCTAAAGATGGTAAAACGTCAATGCTCCATGGTTGACAGACTTGCAGGGGGTCATGTGGGGTCATGTGGGGGTGGGTGGATGGGTGGGTGGGGTGGATCTTAAGGAGTGACCAGTGCCTATGGTTACTGGTTCATGGAGCAGGCATGTAAGGAATCTGTGTTTGGGTACTGAATAGAGAGCAGCTGGGGAGAGATGGACTGAGTGGGAGAGGGAAAGCAGGAAGCCAGAGAGAGTGTGTGTGTGTGTGTGTTGAGGGAAGGGAGGGGGGGGGGGTTGTCTTGGTCCAGTGAGGCACCTGTCCCAATGAAAGGCTTCTCTGTGGATAAGAACAGGTGTTAGCAGAGCGGTTAAGCTGCTCGCTAAAAGCATACACACATACTGCAAATTAAAGTCATTTATTGTTGGTGGGGCCCCCGTCAATGGTAAGATCATTGGCTATTCAATCCTGGTTCTTCCGCTCCACCAACCTGCTCCATTTAGAGACGGAACTGGGGGGATAGCTTCCTTCCTGGCCTCCCCAGCCCTCCTTTCTCCCTGGCCTCCCCAGCCCTCCTCTGTCCCAGCCCTTCCAGCCCTCCTCTCTCCCTGTCCTCCCCAGCCCTCCTCTGTCCCTGGCCTCCCCAGCCCTCCTCTCTCCCTGTCCTCCCCAGCCCTCCTCTCTCCCTGTCCTCCCCAGCCCTCCTCTCTCCCTGTCCTCCCCAGCCCTCCTCTGTCCCTGGCCTTCCAGCCCTCCTCTCTCCCTGTCCTCCCCAGCCCTCCTCTGTCCCTGGCCTTCCAGCCCTCCTCTCTCCCTGGCCTCCCCAGCCCTCCTCTCTCCCTGGCCTCCCCAGCCCTCCTCTCTCCCTGGCGTCTAATGCCATCAGGCTGTGTTGCCTGAAACAAACTGGCCAACGACGCTCACCTCCACCGGTGGCACAGAGCGTGTGTGGCATCCTTGCATCTCCCTGGCAGATCAGTTTCATACATGTCAACCCCCCCCCCCCCCCCCCCACACACACACACACCTCCTACTCCCCCTGCACAAATGGTGTATTGATCTGGTGAGAGAGCCAAGTGGAAGAAGTGACAAGGTTCCAGCTGCATCCCTCGCTGGGCTGGTTCAGGAGGGAAAACAGTCTCACAGCCTCGTTCTCTTCACCTTCCCATTCATTTCCTGTTTCATCCCCTCTCAGATTGACTTAGACTCAATATAAATGGTCAATTATAGATATGAATTATACTTTGGTTATTCTTTTTTTAAATTAGATTACTTATGGTGTAGTGACTTCATCCTGCCCATCGTGGCCAGGATTGTCCTGCCCTGAATGAGATAATTAATATTTTCTATGAGCCCATCTCAACAAAAAAAGTACCTTTCATCATGATTTTTTTAATCCACTGATTATCGAGGCTAACCCGTTGAAATGTCACCAGCGACAGACCCAGAGAGTTTCAGTCTAATCTCAGCCTGCAAAGCTGAAGTGGAACTTCAGTGTGTTCTTTATGGCGCTAAATCCACATGGTAAATGGTTTTGGTTTCTCCCTCATCGCCCTCTTTCTCCTGCTGGTCACATTCATGTCAGGTGTCTGTCCGGCCTGCAGCAGGAGGTCTGCTGCTCAGCCGGGAGCAGACAAAGGAGCCCGGATGACGTCAGCGCCTTGCCTGACTGAAGAGAAAGGATCCTCGAATGGAGATTTTGCTGCGGCTGAGCGCTGCTGGGGTGGCCAGTCGCCTACGAGCGCGGCTGGATGGGGAGGGCGGACCCAGGAGGAGGAGGGAGGGGAGGAGGAGGAGGAGAACAGGATTGTATTTCCTCGGATTGTTTTCACTTCTCTCTGAATGCACACAGGCCTCAGACGTGTTGATAAGGAGAACAGGAGCCACAGCATGTCTGGAAAGCACGCTGCAGACCTTATCGAGTGTGTGTGTGTGGGGGTGTGTGTAGGAGTGTGTAGTGTGTGTGTGTAGCGGTGTGTGTGTGTAGCAGTGTGTGTGTGCGTAGCGGTGTGTTTGTGTAGGGATGTGTGTGTGTGTGTGTAGCGGTATGAGTGTGTAGCAGTGTGTTTGTGTAGGGGTGTGTGTGTGTGTAGCGGTATGAGTGTGTAGCGGTGTGTTTGTGTAGGGGTGTGTTTGTGTGTGTGTGTGTGCCAGTGGCTAGACTACAGCCCATGGTCTGTTTACTGCTCTGTATCCTTCACAAAGAACCATACCATAACATAACTGTGTTGAAGGATAGAAATAGGGCCGGTTTGATGTGAACTCCAGGGTACACTGGCCAGGCAGGACCAGAGCAGCAGCATAGTGAACTCCAGGGTACACTGGCCAGGCAGGACCAGAGCAGCAGCATAGTGAACTCCAGGGTACACTGGCCAGGCAGGACCAGAGCAGCAGCATAGTGAACTCCAGGGTACACTGGCCAGGCAGGACCAGAGCAGCAGCATAGTGAACTCCAGGGTACACTGGCCAGGCAGGACCTGAGCAGCAGCATAGTGAACTCCAGGGTACACTGGCCAGGCAGGACCAGAGCAGCAGCATAGTGAACTCCAGGGTACACTGGCCAGGCAGGACCAGAGCAGCAGCATAGTGAACTCCAGGGTTTCTCTGGGAACTTTCTTTCATGTACGCACTTACGGCCATGACACCCCTGTGATTCCAACACACTACACAAGATACAAGAACAGAAAATGCAGCGTTAACCAGTGAGTGAGTGAGTGAGTGAGTGAGTGAGTGAGTGAGTGGGATACTTTGTGACCGAGAGAGGAGGGATGTGCACCCTGGGGTGTGGGAGGAAGCAGTGGGTACTGCACATTAACACATTGTACGAGTTACCATGGACACAAAAAGCCGGGCTTCTTCAAATTTGTTTCCGTCAGTAAGGTTCTGTACTCATCTTAACCGCACAGCGAGACATCGGCTTACTGACAAACCTGAGGAGAGAAAACCTCCTCTGCTGTTGTATCAAAGGAAACGCAGGTGAGGCATAAATAGTGGATTACGTAACGCTGTTTTGCATCTGAAGTGTCGCCGTGGATCCTTCCGGATGACGGCAAGCCTTTTAAAGACCTTTCGGATGACAAGTCTGTGTTGCCACGGCGAGTTGAGTTTCGCAAACGAAGGCGAGGCGGAAAGTTTGGCCCGGCTACAGACTGCAGAGAGGAAGCTGGTGAGTCAGGGAGGACGTGTGGTTATGCGCTCCCTGCCTTCCACTAATCACAGTGACTCATGCGGAGGCAGGTCACACTGTTAGGGATCAGAGAATCTGCGAGGAATCAAATCGTTAACTTCACCTCTCATCTGTGTCCTTTCAGTTCGTCACGCCCCTACATGTTCTTCACAGCTCTGAGCGCGAAGATGAAGGGAGCAGATCGACAAGAAGTTGGACTTGCTCTCCGCCCTGCCAAGGCCTGACTCGTGGACTGGCTTGTTAGCTATTTTGCTAGCGTTGGCATCGTCCCTGTCTTCGTGTGTCGTCTGTGTAGAATTTAGACATCTTCTAAATGTAAGGTGGCTCAACGACTTAAGGCGTTGGCTGTGTGATCGGAAGGTTGCGAGTTCGAACCTCGGCTGTGGCTATGTGATGTTGTGTCCTTGGGCAAGGCACTTCAACCTACTTGTCTCAGGGGAATTGTCCCTGTACTTAAATTGTAAGTAGCTTTGGATAAAAGCGTCTGCTAAATGAATCATTATTATTATTATTAGACATCTTCCTCACGCTGCTCTCTAATTAATAGGTTATGCAGCGAAAGGGTTGGGACTGGATTTTTCCATCGACGTTCCCTTTGGGAGTGAGCGAAAGGAAGCCTCCAAAAACAAGTGCACACTTGAAAATAGCATGCCCACGCCCGGTATCACGTGCACACACATCACGTGCACACACTTACAGGCAGACAGCGCCGGCTGCAGGGGCAGGCAGGTCTCTCTGTGGGCCTTTCAGCAGTTTAAGTAGAAGTGGGGTAGCCACACTGCAGTACATTAGCTGCACATCCAAGGTTCAAAGAAGTGCGAACAGGTCTTCATTCATCCAATTCAATGTTGAACGTTTTCCCGCTTCTTCATTCAGAAGTAGACTATTGTGCAGCTGGAGAGCAGTTGAAGGGGCGAGAGGAAAACTGTGACCGCGTCCATTGTTGTACTCGGGGGGCTGACGCCAATACGACCCCACAATAGACCCTCGCAGATGCGTCAAAGCTTTTGATGATGATAACGAGCGTTCAACACGTAGCTGAAAAGGCTGCCGTCGTCAATCAGTCTGCAAAAGCTGAATTTGCCGAGTTAAAAAACAGGGCCCGGTCCAACATGGCCGGTGTTTTAGAATGGAAATCCATCTGAGAATAGCCGACGGCACCGTTTGTAATTTGTTGGCCACGTGCCTTTAGTCAGACTGGAAGCATCCTAACGTCTGTGTTCTTCCCCTTCCAGACATCATGTGTTGTTAAGAGATGAAGCCACACATTGACTATAGGACCTGAATGGTCGTATTCAATGTTGACTTTCAGACTGGCATGAAGCTCCCGTTGACCTTTAAGTCCCACAAGGCTGGCTTGGTTAACAGCAGCAACCTGCCAGCACACAGCCGTGTCTGGAGAGGAGGAACAGTTGAAGGCTAATCCAAATAGCAGTTGCTCCATGAGACGTGATTGGTTGCTGGGATTATCTGGGCCAGCCCACCTGCTGCCCTGGGGAGAGGGGAGCGTGGCGCTGGTGAGGTAATCCGCCTTTAGTCTCCCGTTCTCTGGATTAGCAATGCTAATGTGGGCCTGGGTGCCTGGCTGGTTGTCGTCCACATCATGCTTGACCACTTCTGCTTGCGAGTTGTCTTGCTTTTTAAATGACCAGGTCCACATGATGAGTCGTCATCCCCAGAACTGACAGTCCCAGTGATAAGTATAGGAGATGTGTGATGACTGCAGCTCTGTCCTGTGGGGGGGGGGGGGGGGAGGATCTTACTGCACCTCAGCAAGCACAAAAAGAACGGACTCGCTAAACAGTGAACTGAACTAACAGAAAGAGTAAACGGCTGTGAAATGCGGTCACACAGTGACTGACATCAGTTCTCAGGTAAATCAAGACAGATATCCAGGGCACATTTTACCGCGGTTGAGCGGCTAGATGATCTCGCTCACATGTTTCAGATGGTACTGTAAGATCCGTCCTGCAAACCTGGTGTCAAAAGATGGGTCTAAGTGACTGGCGATTGATGCTCTGCAGTCGTTTCCAGATCTTTTGGTCTTCAAAGAGAAGCCTCTCTCTTGCCTTCTGGGCAGAGTCGTATTTTCAAACTCGCACAAAAAAAAAGTACCGGGAGACAAGAGGAAGATTATCCTCAGGGAGAGTGTGTCGATGGAGCACAATCCTCGTCCCGGGGTGTGTTTATCACTCTCCCTCTCCTCTGTGTGTTATCAGTGGGCTGGGTTTATAGCTGTTGATTTAAGGGTTGGTTGAGATTGTATTTCACCAAACACTCATCATGTCAGCAAGTGATGAATGCTCAGCTCTTCTGGGCACTTCGGCGAGGTGAAGATGTCTTGGTGAAAATATCTCCTCGCTGGTTACCTCACCCTGGAAAACACAACTTGCGACGGTGTAGCCAGGCAACTCAAGTTTCAGATTCTAAAAATAATGATATTGAATCATATATTTGTTCTGTAAATCTTTCCTGGCGTGTAAATGTAGTCCCTCGAAACGTAGATCAGCACTTGAACTTTTTAGCGTGCAAGAAGCTGATTGTTCCGGCAGCCGACACTTTAAGCACTAAGGCTTTATCCTCTCCAGATGGGGAATTGTATTCATGTGTTTCTCTCGGCTTGGGATTAAAATGATCAACCTACGCTCATCCATCCGTCAAATATTCTGCTACCGACTACCTGAGATTATCCAGGAGCTGGTGAGAGGCTGTCACGTACCTCCAGGGAGACTTCAGATTCAGGAGACAACTTTTGTATGGCCAGACTGTGTCTGTGGTCATGTGGAGGGACAGCAGTGGGCCCAGCGGTGTGGGACAGTCTGTCTCAGTCTGTCTCATGCTTTATATGGTTCCCCATCCTGGCACTCTCCAGCGCTCTTCTGGATTAGTGCAGCAGCACCGTCAGAGACAGACGCCCCCCCCCCCCGAAAGCCAAGCTAAAATTAGAACCACCATCTGTAATTAAAACAGCTGTAATTTATGTGTGGGGTAAATTCATTTAGTGCAGATCCTAATTTGAAGCAACTGAAGATCACATGTGCTCCTCCCACCCCCGTCATGTCCAGTGATTCAGTTAGCCACCGCGTGTGTGTGTGTGTGCGTGCGTGTGTGTGTGTGTAAGAGAGAGAGAGAGAGAGAGAGAGAGACAGGGCAGTAAAGCAGAGATTGGGGTGATTTACACATCCAATACATTGACATCAGCTTTTAGTAGCGCCGCAGAGACGGACTGCATGCAGGTCAATCGTAAAGCTCCGGAGTTCCGCCCGCCCTGAGACGGAACCCAACCTCCAACCTCTCCAGATGAAAAGGAACCCCATCATCCTCCTGGGGATGGGGAGGGGGGGAGGGCTTCAGCCCAGCACCGCTGCTCCTTCTCTGCTGCCGCGGGTGTGAGGCCGGTCGCAGCCAGTCATGCGGAGCTCAGCTCTGTGCAAGATTGATGGCCTCGCCGCTCCACCTCCTCCCCCACCCCCAGGTGCAGATCAGCAGGAGTTAATGAAATTGAATAGATTTTTCCTGTACCTCCAGCGAACGGGGTTTAATCCTGGGGAGGAAATCGGGCCGGAGAAATGATCCGAGCATGCATTGCATTTCAATCCATTTGTTTATTTGAGATCCACTCGAGGCTTGTATGTACAGTGATGCCGTGCAATCTGTGGAAAGATAAAAGGATTGCTCCACATACAAGTCGACCTGCACAGGATAGCTATTCCTTCGACTCAGTGAAGCAAGTTCTTAACCCTGCCAGGTCAAACTGGAGATCAACCATTCAAGGTCAAAGTGTACAAGGAAGCCATAAAACGACTCAGTTTTTATCACGGTATTTTGTATCCAGTTCACAGTTATCAGAGTACAAGGTCGACAAAAGGCCCTTGCTGTTTTCTGCACGGTGGGCGGTTTGTAGAGGATTCACAGTTCCTCTCCTGACAGAGCCCGATTGGCCAGGTGTTGATGAAGGAAGACATGCCAGAGAGATTGTGAGGAAGAGCAAGCTTTGTGAGGAAGAGAGCTCCGCCCCCTCCTCCTCCTCCTCCTCCTCCTCCTCGCTAAGCCCCGCCCCCTCCCTCACAATCTTAAAAAACGGATTATGACATCTCAGAGAGGCTTGGATCCAAATGTGCCCCTCTGCTCTCTGCTCCCCATCTCCCTCTGTACTCTCCCAGTTCCAGTCGGTGGCTGCGCTCTTTGGGGGAGGCGTTGTTTGTTGTGAGGGCAGAACAGAAGTGCCGATGGCCTTTTGTCGAGTCATCGTCTGTGCCTCGTCTACCTCGAATCACCTCCTGCGGTGCCGCCGCAGAGCAAAGGTTCTACATTGTTCTAGAAACGGCATGTGGCGCTGAAACATGCCGTACTGCTGACTTCTCAAAAGTCTAGGCGACGACTAGATATCATCAGGGCGCTGGTTGGTGTTTGTATTTATTCTAATGGCAGATAAATGACACTTTACTGTAGCCTCCATGAGAGATGTTGGTAATGCATCACCCATACCTCCGAGAACACACACTTTAACGCTTTATTAGCCCTTTAATAATGGCCAGTGTTAGCGCTGAGAAACAAAGTTGGCATTTGGAAAATGAATTGATATTTTGTTAACCTTTTGATCGTGGCAGGACTGTGTGAACGAGCTCACAGATGGCTTGTGCTCACAAATGTCAAGGCAGCGAGGGCTGGGAGAACAGCAAATGAAGTGAACGTAATTGTGACATGACTTGTAGCCGCCATGCTAGCAATTTCTAATCATCACACATCGCTCGGTATACAGAGGCCGTCTCTCGAATCTACGATGGATTATTCTTGTGAATTACACTTTAGGTTTTGAGCAATTGCAATTTGAATCGTGTTTCTACTGCATATGCTGTTAAAAATAGTGCATTACCAAATTAGGTTTCATGTCAGTCAAATATTTAATTATTGCGAGATTTCGTTTGAGCCTAGGCAGAGGAAAGCGTTAGAAGCAGCCCAGATTTCCACCCACACATTTGAAGTCCTTCCAGCATCTTCCGCTTGCTTTCTTCCTGCCTGCTCTGGCTCTGTAAAAAATTTAAAAAGACTTATGAAAACCTGTCTTTTGCAGGAGGAGAGGGTATGAAAACAAATGTCCTGTAAAGACCTAACACAGTACGGACAGGCACGGCCTGAATCTGAAGCCTTTGAGAATCTCTCCATGTTGACTGTTTTCGTGACAGCCTGTCAAGTCGCCGCGGGTGACTAACAATCAGACGTAATTTTCCCGCTCTCCTGTTGACGCCTGTGACCTTCAGATGGCCAGGCGTGGTCGTGTCACATTAGGCTTGTCAGTGGTCATTGGCAAGTCCTGTTGATGGTGGTCAGATACGATTTTACAGGTGGCATTTACCGGAACATGGCCATGAGTTCTCACACACTCACACACTCGCACTCGGAACGGCCCAGTTTCAGGTGCAACGCATATTTAACCCTGTTCTGCTCTGTTCAAACAGATATTTTTCATTCACAAAATGAAACTTGCTTTTAAATGGCGGTGGTGTGGGGGATTCTTTCAACGGGCTTGCTTTAAGATTATGACGAGGCATATTTGAAAAGGCACACTGCATTCTAGCCAACATAATCGTCCTGAACCACGCTCAAACTAATCTGTGGTTGGACCTGACACGAGGCATTTCCACGGCTACATTCGCAGGAGACAGGACATCCCTGACAGTTTACCAGGGGAGCAGCACAGCCTGTTCCTACCATGGTGTCAGTGTGCTTGTCAGGGAAAGTAGAGGAAGATGTCGCCTCCTCTGAGAGGCTTTTGTCCGAGCTGCAAGCAGAGACTCGGGGGAGGGAGGAGGAGGGAGGAGGCCTCTGCTCTCCTGGAGGATCCGGTTCCGCAGGTAGAATAACCAGCTCCGTTACCCCCGTGACGACTGCCAATCCAGGGGTCGCTCCCGTGTGCGGTGCTCCCTCAACCTGCTGACCACTTCCGGGTCTCCGGACGCCGACTTGGTTCTGAAGACCCTTTTCACTGGAGTGGAGATGGAGAGAGAGTACTTAGGTCTGCTCTAATCTCCTCTCCCTGCAGAGAAAGGGAAAAGTCGTTCAGTCAAGTGTGATGGTGACTCTTTTCTTTACAGGAGTGCCAGGATTTAAGAGGGTTTTAACGCTAAGCATCAACATAAGTACGTAATTTATAACAGCCCCCCCCCCCCCTCCTGGTGTGTTGGCTACTTAAGAAAATCTACGCATTGTTAAAACGGACAGTCGGTTGTATTTGACGCTTTGTCGCTGTGGAAGCTGACGTTATCTAATGTTCTAAAACGTGTGGAGGAGACAGAGGCACTTCATGGTTAACAGTGTGTCAATTTTACGGATGAAAATGGTATAATCGTTTTTAGAATTGCACAGAGATTTGAACAAACACACGCACACCACGCACACACACACACACGCTGACAAAAAAACATGTCGGATTTACGGGATTATGGGAAACTCCTGCTGTGATGAAACGAGATTCGTTTCCCCCCCCCCCCCCAAACATCCTGGGAATGATGAAAGGCGTGGGGATCAGCTGGAAGACAGGAACACAGGCGGACTGAACCAACGCAGGGGGACTGGATGACATTTAAAGGTTCTGTTTATGTATCGAGAGTTAATCCACTTCTTTAGTTGAAAAGAAAGGGGATTTTGCACGAGGATGAATGTAAAACCTTGTGGTAAATCTCCGGGAGAAGATAGGCAAGGCCACCAGGCTCTCTTTCCGGGGTTCCTGATGGTATCTCAGAGGTTGAGAAAACACCTCCTCTCACCGGAATGGCTGAAGTCTTTTTTGGAGTGTTAATGTGTCCCAGGCGTAGTCATGAGGGTCCCCACATGCAGTTGTTGATGTAGCTTTCAGGCTTTACAGTATTTTCCTCTACAAAGGAGAAGACCTAGCGCCTGGATGGAAGTCCTACAACTCAACACAGCCCACACTCGACGTGCAACACACACTCAACACAGCCCACACTCAACCTGCAACACACACTCAACATTCAATACACAACACAGCCCTAACCTGGGGGGGTGGGGGGTTGGCCTCACTGTCTGCATGACAGGGACTTGTGGGGGAGGAGGAGAAGGGTGACATTGTTGTGACGGCTATCCTCATCGTTATCAGCTTGCGAATGGACGGTTGTTTAATCTACTCTGGGCCTGTAAGAGGATTTAAGGGGAAGAGACGGGGCAATTAAAGTGTAGATACGGGACAGGAGGTGCGGTGCTTAGTCCTGTGGGATGTTCCTGGTCTCTGGAGGGAAGGTCCTCTAACAAGCGGCGCTTAGGGAACCTGCATGGAGGAACCTGGCCACATGCCTAACTCTTACTGCATGATGGGAGCCTTTGTCTCCTGCTTGAAAGCCGGGGAGGGGGGGGTCTTCTGCTGTTTCTTGTCCCCGATCCTGGATCTCACGCTTGGCCCCCACGACAGCTGCCTGGCCGGCTCACGTGGTAGGAGAGACGGGGGAAGCCGTTGAAATTTTAATGGAAGCGATTTAATTAAACAGTTTGGTGAGTTAGCTTGGCTACAGCCATGTCCCAGAACTAGCGAAGTCTTCTTCATCAGTCCGTCCCCTCGCGGGTCATCACAGACTGGGCCGAAAGCTCCATTTGGTGCCTGTCCTGACACTTCCAAGCGCCCATTTTCCACACATGAACCTGTTCTGATGCTTCACGTCCATGTTGGTGCTGTTTCACTGTCAAGTGGCTGGGGTAAAAAGTCCATTGTCAAGGCTGCACCGCACCGATCCCTCTTTTCAGCCTGGTGACGGCTGTTATTATCCCTCTCACAATTACACCATACTTTACAGAATGATTCAAAGTGAGCCCAAGTCAAGGGTAATTGCGAAAACATCCAATTTGCGCAAGCCGACTTTAACGACAAGGAGGAGTAATAACAGAAAGACTTACTGTGGAGGGTTTGCCGGAAAGAATCGCGTGGAAGCTTTTCAAAATGAACGTTAGCTTCACTTTTCCGTGCTAACGTGCTGTCACAAAACAGCAATCAGCTCTTCTAGCCAACTGGCAGGCCAGTCAGGTATGTTTATCCACAGTGAGCTGAGCGCAGGAGAGAGTGTCTGCAGCTCTTGTTGGGCGACCGGGGAAGGAATCTTCCTGACAGGCTGGAACGGGACGCTTTTTCGCTTGTCGGTCGCATTGTACCTCTGTGAGGAGGGGAGCCGGAGTGGGGTGGACCCTACGCCTGGAACGGCTAAACTCTCTCTGTGCTCCCGTACACACAGTCCACATGGGGAGCCTTTCTGGATCAAATCCCTCTGTCTGTGTGTGTGTGTGTGTAGATTTTTCATACTTCTCCATCTTTCCATTCCATCTATGATGCGCACGATGCGCACAGTCACCATCGTCTCTAAGCAACACATCCCCCCCTCCTACAGGAAGCAAGAACAAAACAAAAAGTACTTTTCTCGTTCTATATTACAACTCGTTAAGCTGAATTTGACCTGTTTCAAAACCTGTGTGTGAGAGAGAGAGAGAGAGAGAGAGAGACCCCTATCCATAGTACATCGCCGCACATAACCAGTGTCATTAAAACCCAACCTGATTCTCATCATCATCATCGTAGAACACATGCTTCCGTAACGATGGCAACCATTCTGCTGACCAGGCTGTTTCTTTTTCTGTTTCATCAATCGACCTCTTTCCACCTCCTTTTTCCTTTTCTTTCCCCAGTCTATTGGTGCTGTTAACCGTTCCCCCAGCTCCATGCTGACACGGTGACCCTATTGGTGTGGCACTGCTGCCGTCTCGTCATGCATTAACCTCCCCCCTCCCACCCCCGGCCCCAGTCCCCATCGGTTCCCCCTACGTCTGATGCCTCAACAGGAGGGGGGTGGTGGGGGGAGGGGCTATGGGGACCACAAGGGTCCCAGTCACATGGCCCTGAGGGCCAGATTAAAGCACTATTGAACCACGTCTGGTCAATAGGGATATTGTTGGGCCTCGCTTAGCACTGACCGCCAGCCTCCTCTCTCTCTCTCTCTCTCTCTCTCTCTCTCTGTCTCTCTCTCTCTCTGTCTCTGTCTCTGTCTCTCTCTCTGTCTCTCTCTCTGTCTCTCTCCCTCCCTCGGTCTCTCTCTGTCGCTCTCCCTGCCTCCATCCCTCCTTCCCCCCCCCCCCCCCCCCCCCCCCCCCCGGGCACTTTGTTTCGCATTAGCCTGTTCCAGTGCTCTGGGGATGGAAGAGGGAGGGTCGGCGGTCGGCTGTTCATTAAAAGTTGGCAGAGTTTGCTCTCCACTGCAGGACAGATACAGCTTCAGGGCTTCGAAACGGCCACGGAAACGCGTCACCACTATTTTAGTCCACAGCTCTGGTCAGCGGTGTAGAAGAATACAGGATCTCTCCGCTCTTGTTACCTTCAATGGGGCCATTGTTACGATGAGAGACCCCGTCCGTCAGAATGATAATATGTGTCTATGTAGGTGGCTTCCCATGTTGATTGCCCTGGATTTGGCCCCAGACCAGACCAGTACAGTGACTGTGTTTTCTGTGTTCGTTTGGGGGCGGAGGTCATAATGCTCACAGCAGACACCTCATTAACTGCTGGGCTAAGCCACTCATGGCCTTTTAAATGACCTGTTTGTGTTTCTTTTTGGCTGGTTGGATAGCTGGCTGGCTGACTGGATAGCTGGCTGGCTGGCTGGATAGCTGGCTGGCTGACTGGATAGCTGGCTGGCTGGCTGGATAGCTGGCTGACTGGATAGCTGGCTGGCTGGCTGGATAGCTGGCTGGCTGGCTGGATAGCTGGCTGGCTGACTGGATAGCTGGCTGGCTGACTGGATAGCTGGCTGACTGGCTGGATAGCTGGCTGACTGGCTGGATAGCTGGCTGGCTGACTGGATAGCTGGCTGGCTGACTGGATAGCTGGCTGACTGGCTGGATAGCTGGCTGACTGGCTGGATAGCTGGCTGGCTGGATAGCTGGCTGGCTGATAACTGGATAGCTGGCTGGCTGACTGGATAGCTGGCTGGCTGACTGGATAGCTGGCTGGCTGTCTGTCGGCGGCTCAGCGGTGAGTCGAAGGCCTAACCAGGCACGCTCCCCTGTTGTCTGCCTCAGCCAGTCAGCTCCATTATTTACCAGTGTGAATATTTAATGAGGACATCAGGGCCCGTGACCGGCTGCGTTGCTAGGGGGCCGCCCCTAACGACCCGTGCCACCCAGCTCATCTGGCAGCCGTACACCAGGGCGGTGGAGGCCCTCTCTCCTGTGGCTGGAGGGTAAAACAAGATCCCCAATCTTAATGAGGGCTTTAACTGCCTTGGCTGCTGCTGCTGCTGCTGAGAGAGGAGGAAGGGGGGGGGGGGGGGGGGGATGGATGGATGGGGGGTGAGCAGGGGGGAGGGGAGAGGTAAGGAGTGGGGGAGGATCAGCGAAAGCAACCAGGCTCACCCTCCAGACAGGCAAATCAAAAGCTCCCAAGGGAAGGCTGAGATGAGTGGGAAGACTGAGCTTAGAGCTCTGCTGCTCTGCTGCTCTGCTGCTCTGCTGCTCAGCTGCTCTGCTGCTCTGCTGCTCTGCTGCTCTGCTGCTCAGCTGCTCTGCTGCTCTGCTGCTCTGCTGCTCTGCTGCTCTGCTGCTCAGCTGCTCTGCTGCTCTGCTGCTCTGCTGCTCAGCTGCTCAGCTGCTCTGCTGCTCTGCTGCTCTGCTGCTCTGCTGCTCTGCTGTTCTGCTGCTCTGCTGCTCTGCTGCTCTGCTGCTCTGCTGCTCTGCTGCTCAGCTGCTCAGCTGCTCAGCTGCTCAGGCTCTGCAGAGGGGACACTGAACTCCCCCCACCTCCACCTCACTCCCACCCCCCCCACTCTGGATGTCACCCGGCCTTGGGAGAGACCCACCGAAATGAATTCACGAGACATGAGGGGGGAGAGAGAGGGAGGGGAAAAGGAAAGGGGAGAGGAGGAAGTGGAACCTTCATGTGTTATAGAGAGCCAGAGATCAGGCTCCTTCTCGCTCTTTTCCCTCTCCGGTAATAAAAGTCTGAATTTGTGGAAATAAATCCTTCGAGGATGGAAGATGAAAGGGCAGCTACATAAAAGCCAATGGTTTAGAGAAAGTCATCTGGTTTTATTGTGCTGTTAGGCCAGGGTAGTGTGAGATGGGCTTGGGGCTGGTGTGTGTGTGTGTGTGTGTGTGTGCGTGCGTGCGTGTGGGATCAGTGTGGGATGAGTCACAGAGTGGCTCTGATGGAGAACGTGTTTGAAGATGGCAGGAGAGACGAGAGCAAAGCAGACCTCAGTTGAGGACTGCAGTGACCATCAGTTCAGTTATGCAGACAGACAAGGCTATATTTTTCCAACGATCGTCAAAGTGAAATGATTTCATTATTGATGGATGTGCCGTTCTGTTATTAACGTGGGTTTCCTTTCTTGTGTCTTACAGTGAAGGGGTCTTCAAATGCCCAGAGGACCAGCTGCCCCTAGACTATGCCAAGGTACAGTACTGTCAAAACTACACCCATACCAACTCACATTTTGTACTTATAGTAGCTATCTCTCTACTTCAGTATTAACATCAATATTAGCTAGCCGTCTTCCATTGTTGTCAATGTCAATCTCATCTGTCAAACTCGTTGTGGCAGTTGGTCCGCGCCTTTTGAAAGGTATGTCTGAGTCAGAGTTCTCCAGGCAAAACTGTCCACATGGATGCTCGCTGGACTCCAGAGCGGGGCTGTTGTAACGTGGGCTGCCTTGTCCCATCGTGTCCCGGTCAGGGGTGCTACTGTACGCCAGAGCGCATTTAGCTGCGGATCTGAAGAACTCGTGCGTCACCACCGCACCCCCTAGCCTCTGGCCACGAGAGCGACAGAGCGAGCCAGCCAGAGAGAGAGAGAGAGAGAGAGAGGGAGAGGGAGTGAAAGCAAACGGGGAGACGGAGAGATCGGAGTTCAGCTAGCTGGCTTTCCCAGTGGAAGCTCATTAATTGCCTTAACGAAGGACACAGGCCAGTCATCTACCCTGGAATGTCATCGTTGCTGGAGATCTGGTTTTGGATACGGATAGAAAAGGTTACTTCTGGGTTTATAGTGTTCAGCACTGTAGCATTGGGAATTTACTGCTGAACATGGAAGACAGGTTTAAGAGAGTGTGGACAATGGTGAAAAGGAATATCCTTTGTGTCCCAAAGTCGAAGGTTGTTTTTTTACAGTTTCCTAAATGATGTCACCTTGGGAGAAAGCAGGACATGAGATTGTTTCTGATAGAAAAAGAGAAAAATAATCTGGTGCAATGTTCTCAAACAGAAGCTTTCCTAAATCTCTTCCCCAATACTGCACCCAAATCTCTTTAATTGTACTCTTGCCTATTTTGGTCATTTACAAAGAAAATCTAAGCAGTTAATCAGTTAGGGGGGGGAAAAGATAGGTGATTTGCTCCAAAATGAAAAAATAAATAAATAAATAAATAATCAAAATTTCCCTTCTACTATATGTACACACACACTTTTCTGAAAAAAAGTTAGACCACTGCACCTTGTTCTTTAATTTTCTTTCAAATTGAAAAGGACATTTTTAACCTTCTGTTCCTCATCAAAATGGGGGGTCAGTGAGGTACGGCTGGTTACCCCCTTCTGTGCTGCTGTGAAAGGAACCCTGGGGAGGGTCGAAACACAGGCAGGACGTGTCCAAACCCACCTGTCAGATGATGTTATATAACCAGGCCCCTCTTCCCCTCCCCCACACCTCCCCCCCAGTGTGCAGATCTCGGGCCTTCACTCATTACGCTCCAGCCGCAACCTCCAAACCACTAAGCTCAGCTCGCACCACGTTCGCCTGTCAACCCCTTTTCACGAGGTGGATTTCCACCAGTGTTCTCTGCTGGAAGAGAGGACTGATGGACTGCTGTAGTTAGAAGGATGTACGGTGGACTTGGCTGCTGCTGAGTTTGGCCAAACACAGACAGAGAAAACCCCCAATGTTGAGCTCCAAAGAGCTTTACTCCCATTATCCTCCTGAGACCATGTTATTAAAAGGTCATTATTACGGTCCCCTGCTGACCTAAAGTCTGGAACAATGAGTGTCACAGTTTGCTTTGTCCTGTTTTGTCCTGCTTCTTGTCTTAGGACATCAGTCCCCAACCTTTTTTTGCGCCACAGACCAGTTACATTTCAGACAACATTTTCATGGACCGGCCTTTAAGGTGTGGTGGATAAATACAACCAAAATAAAATCATATGACCGGCATAAAAACGGGTATTTTCTAAATATTGTAATAAACGTGGAAAACGCTCAAAGAAACTTTCCAAAGACGTGTATCAACAGTGAGTCATAGACAGATGTGGCAGAGATAATTCGTAAATGTTCCTAAATAAAGCACATGATTTTGGTTTGATTTCAGTGTCTGTTGGAGGGCTGGTGGCTTCAGTCTTTGTGAAGCCCTCTCCAACTCATGAAACCTTGATAGATGGGATTCATAATTAATTATCATTCCTATTTAAAATCGCAACGGTCGTATTTTATTCATGTTGACATGTCTGGTTAAAGAGGTTAAAGTCAATTAAGTCAAAAGTTCATCTTGAAAGCTCCAAAAACAGACTCTTGTCTCATGTAATATTAACGCCGCTGGCCACCTTTGGTTTGACATTAGGATCTTTCAGTGGGTTTACAAAATAGACGATGTCCCATCTGTTGGTAAACACATCATTGTTTTGGTGTAAACAACTTTGGACCAGAGAAAAAGGCTCGAGTGCAAATTGTTGCGGGGGGGGGGGGGGGGGGGGGGGGGGGGTTGTTTTTTGATGAAACAACTTTTTCTTGTTGGTTCAGTCCTCTCAAGTGACACAGACATGTGTTGACTAACCGTGTTTTTTGCTCGAGGGCGCGCTCGATTATAAGGCGCACTAACAATGAATGGTCTATTTTCGATCTTTTTCATATATAAAACGCACCGGACTATAAGGCGCATTAAGCGGGGGAAAAAAAACAGTCAGATAAATCTGCGTCGTAAGCGTGTCTTTTGACAGGTGCCACACAGTATGTATTACACCGCGACGCTCCTGGCTACGGAAGCCGTAATGCTGCAAGCGGTGCGGATTTGTAGTTTACCATAGTCGTACGAAAACATTTGGACTTAGTGCCGTGAGCGCCTTGTACCACACAAAATCGCTTTGAGGTCAGTAAGCAAAACCAGAATTAATCCATATATACGGCGCTTCGGATTATAAGGCGCACTGTTGTTTTTTTGAGAAAATTAAAGGCTTTTAAGTGCGCCCAATATTCCGAAAAATACGGTACTAGGTGTGTGGGCGTGTGTGTGTGTGTGTGTGTGTGTGTATACATCTGTAAATCTAAAGGATCTAGTTCTGTAGGGAGGGGATTTGCCTTGATTGGATAGAAAAAGACCTCCTTGCAGTTGATCAGCGACAGTGGGAATTGAAATGTCTGTACCTCTTCCTCTGGATCTCCCTGATCTCAGCTCCCCTGTTCAATTCATTTGAAATGAGTTTAATCAAGAAGTGATTTCCTTATTTTATGAACGCTGTGACACTGGTGATAACACTCTTCCATGATTATGTCAGATGACCATCCATTACGGCATCAGAATATAATACTGTAGTTCAGTGCTACCCCCACCGTTATAACCACCACGACCAGCTGCCTTGTATGCAGACCTCAGTGTGTTGACCCTGGGGTTCCTGTGCTCCTCAGATCTACCCAGACCTGAGCTGGAGCAGCAGATCCTGGCTCTGCCCATCCGCTGCATCCACAGTGAGGAGGGCTGTCGCTGGACCGGCCAGATGAAGCAGCTGCAGGTCAGTAGCTCTCCTGGTTCCTACTCCATCTTTCTCTCCTGGTTCCTCCTCCACCTTTCTCTCCTGTTCCTCCTCCATCTTTCTCTCCTGGTTCCTCCTCCATCTTTCTCTCCTGGTTCCTCCTCCACCTTTCTCTCCTGGTTCCTCCTCCATCTTTCTCTCCTGGTCCTCCTCCACCTTTCTCTCCTGGTTCCTCCTCCCATCTTTCTCTCCTGGTTCCTCCTCCACCTTTCTCTCCTGGTTCCTCCTCCACCTTTCTCTCCTGGTTCCTCCTCCATCTTTCTCTCCTGGTTCCTCCTCCACCTTTCTCTCCTGGTTCCTCCTCCACCTTTCTCTCCTGGTTCCTCCTCCACCTTTCTCTCCTGGTTCCTCCTCCATCTTTCTCTCCTGGTTCCTCCTCCATCTTTCATAATTTTTCTTCCTTCACCTCTCCCTGTGTGTTGTTGTCCGACAGAGCTCATTTCTGGCTCTCAAGCTTTTTACTCCCTCCAGTGTCTTTCTTTGTCTCGCTTGTATCTCTTCCCTCCATATAACCCTGACCTGTTTCAAGACAAGAGACAGACCTTCTTCCTTGTTGTGTGGTTTTTTCTGGTTCTGATGACACACAGGCAGAGTGAGCTTATCTGACATTTCTCCCCTCCCTCCCTCCCTCCCTCCCTCCCTCTCTTCCATCTCTTCTTCCCTCCCTCAGGGCCACTTCTCCACCTGCGCCTTCAACGTGATCCCATGCCCCAACCGCTGCTCCATCAAGTTGACGCGTCGAGACCTGCCCGACCACCTGCAGCACGACTGCCCCAAGCGCAAGGTCAAGTGCGAGTTCTGCGGGAGCGAGTTCACCGGGGAGGCTTACGAGGTAAACAGCCGAACGGAAACCGAAAGAACCTTGTAGAGGTTTTCTTTAGTTGTTTTTTTCTCGTCCTGAAGTAAACAAAGCGCTGAAGGCTCCGGTTCCGAAGGCTGGAGTGAACGGCGGTCTGTGCTTCTGTCAGCTGCAGGAAGCCTGGCGCGCTCACGTCTCGAAGGGTTGGCGTGGCAACGTTTAGACGAGGGTGTGGAAAGAGCAGAACTGGGACCCTTTCATAACGTGTGTGTGTGTTTTTCTACGGGGAGAGAGAGGGAGAGCACCAGCGCCCCCAGGGCTCGTCTCGCTAACACCCCCGTCAGTCCCGACAGACGCGCCCCTCCTGCTGCCACAGCGCCAACGTGGCCCCTGTCTGCACGCCATAATGCCATCATTAATACGGCTCCAGATTTAATATGTCGGAATTAGTCAGCCATACCCAGGTGTAGATCATGAAACCACACCAAGATTTTTAGACGGCCAATTGGAACAACCCCGCTCTTAAAATGTATTACTGTGGTGTGCACTGTACGCTTAATACAGAGGCTCACTTCTACCATCAACTTGTACAAGTCTTTCTTTAAAATCTTTAAGTCATAAACGTACACATGCAATTGGGTGTCGACGGTGTTCAATAATTCTGTGTCCTGTTTCCACAGAACCACCAGGGCATCTGCCCCCAGGAAAGTGTGTACTGCGAGAATAAGTGCGGGGCAAGGATGATGCGCAGACTCCTGTCGCAGCACAGCTTGGCCGAGTGTCCCAAACGCACGCAGCCCTGCAAGTACTGCGGCAAGGAGTTCGTCTTTGACACCATCCAGGTCGGTGCACGACACTCCTACACAACCTACGCACACTCTCGCACACGTACACCTGGACTGTTTTGATCATGTACGTGAGTAGATTATGATTAAGATGTATCGTTTATTAATACTTAAATTGGCTTGACCAGGCTCCTTAGAGACCCTACTGTGTCCTGTGAGAGCAGAAAGGATTCAGTGTATCTGTTTAAAGGGGTGGTTATAGAGAGGGTTCCTTCCCCCCCCCCCCCCCCCCCTCCGTAAGCCTGTATCTGATTGTGGAACAGAGCCTTCTCAGTGAGGGAAGGAGGTTTTCAGCCTCTCCGGCAGGATGGCGTGGGGCCCCTTGGCAGCGTTAAGGCTGGCTTTCATGCTGCCTCTGCCCCCGTGCCAACTCAATGTGCGCGCCCACTGCTGTTTTCACTGGCAGTGCCCACCACGGCAACACCTGCCTCTACGCACCTTCTGTTCACTGGCCCAGAAGCCCATCACTTCCTCCTCAACACTTAGCGAATTCACAAGCCTTGACAAAACACAGCCCCCTCTATGGAAACGGGCCTCATAATGACCAGACTGAGCTGACAGCTCAACGTTCCACTCGTCCGCTCCATTCATTCCCTTTCACAGACTATCATTTGTTTCCCCTTATGATGCACTGTTTCCTTCAAGGGTGAATCGCCGCAGGTGTATCGTGTCAATGCGTCTTCGTGTTATCGGTGGGTAAGATGAGTCGATTCTCAACGTTGTCCGTCTCTCTTGTTCCCTCAGAACCACCAGTTCCACTGCCCGCGGTTCCCCGTCCAGTGCCCAAACCAGTGTGGTACGCCCAATATCGCCAGGGAGGACCTGGCTAACCATGTGAAGGAGAACTGCGGCAGCGCCCTGGTCCTCTGCCCGTTCAAAGATGCAGGCTGCAAACACAGGGTAAGGAGAACCTCCATCTGTGTGTCCATGGTCCCATAAACATCTCCTCCCCCACTTTGTTTACTTGACTTTGTTTACAGTCAGTGTTTGAGCGTTGTCACGTAACTCCCTCCCGTATCCTTCTGAGGGCTTTTGTTTCTCCAGACATTCTGATGCTGGGTTTTTTTCACCTCTGCTTTGCATGTACCGTAGTTCTCAGGCTATTGAGCGCACCTGTATAAAAGCTGCACCAATCAAATTGAGCTAGAATGTGTTTTTCGTACCCATACAGGCTGCACTTGTCTATTAGCCACAGATGTCGTCGTCGAGGAAATCTACGTTAGCCCAGAAAAATACATAGATTAGCCTCATTGTTGTTTTGGGGCGCTGGGTTCAAAGCAAAAGAAAAAAGTAGTGGCTTATAGCCCGGAAAATACGGTAGTTACGTCCAAAACAATGATCGTCTTGAACACGGAGCACCAGGCCCCTAAGGCCTCGTTTGAATGAGAGTCACGCTCAGTCTGAGACGCACATTTCTGTATATTTATTTTTTAAACTGACGTCAGCCTAAAGAAATGTGGACGAGCGCCGAACGTGGATGGAGCAGGCGGGCGTCAGGCTTTGATGTCAGCCGCGAGGGAGGCTTCTAGAATGATCCGTGTGGTTTTAATGCAGATGGTCTGACAAAATGCATAACTGTCTCTCCCTCCGATGGGGGAAGGTGTCAAAGATGGTGTACAGATGTTCAGAAGAGGAGAAACATAAATATGTGAGGCAGCTGATCAGGAATCCTATTCAGCGACAGTGTGACGATGCTTTTAGCGTACAGTAGGTGTGAAATAGTTCCCTGCCTTCCCCCTTGCCACCCTCCTCCTAACCGGCTTCTCTCCTCCCTGGCAGTGCCCCAAGCTGGCGATCGGCCGCCACCTGGAAGACACCACCAAGTCCCATCTGACCATGATGTGTAACCTGGTGGGCCGCCAGCGTCAGGAGATCCTGGAGATGAGGAGGGAGATGGAGGAGCTGTCCGTCAGCCATGACGGCGTCCTCATCTGGAAGCTCAGTGACTACTCCCGCAAACTCCAGGAGGCCAAGCTCCGGAACAACCACGAGTTCTTCAGCCCGCCCTTCTACACCCATCGCTACGGCTACAAGCTGCAGGTGTCGGCCTTCCTGAATGGAAACGGCAGTGGGGAGGGTTCCCACCTGTCCATCTACATCCGCGTGCTCCCAGGAGAGTACGACAACCTGCTGGAATGGCCCTTCTCCTACAAGGTGACCTTCTCCATCCTGGACCAGAGCGACCCTTCGCTGTCCAAGCCCCAGCACATCACGGAGACCTTCAACCCAGACCCCAACTGGAAGAACTTCCAGAAACCCTGCAGCACCCGCAACTCACTGGACGAGAGCACCCTGGGGTTCGGATACCCTAAGTTCATCTCCCACGAAGAGATTAAGAAGAGGAACTACGTTCGAGACAACTCCGTCTTCCTCAAGGCTTCCATAGAAATCCCCCAAAAGATCATGGCGTGAAGCGTCAGGTTGAAAAAACATGAAGGGGTGAAAGCCGGGTAAAAGAAAACACAAAAAGATGCTTAACCATAAAGACTTCAACGTCACACTTATCCTTTAGACACTTGCTGATCTCTCCTCTGTAGAACTTGGAGCGAGTCTGTTAAGTTGTGTGGGCTGACTGGAGGATACTGGAATGTAGGAAAACGTGTTTGGTTGGCAGAACCATCACCTCTGTGATTCAGTTTTATATTTGTTGTTTTTTTACCGTTTTTTTTCCACAATCTGCTACAAATAAGCCTTGGAAATCAACAGTGCCTAGAGAATTTAAGTTCTTTTTTTTTTCCCTTACTTTCTTTTGCGTTTTTTTTCTTCTTCCCTGCACGTGAGATGTATATATTGATCGAGGATTGGAAACGTGAGTGCGAGACTTTGTCAAGCCTTTGCACTGGCAGTAGTTTGGTTTGTACTTCCTGTCTGATTAAGCTAGTCTGAGAGTAATTAGCTCTTCATGCATACGTAGCTCAACCCCAAATGCCTTTGGTTGACATTTTTCTACGGTATCACCCACTTGTCCTTGGTAAGACCATTTTCTTTCTACCGACTTGTAGACAGTAGTTTCCCTAAGTCTTTGCGCAATTCGACGATCCTGATGTTCGTAATAATGAAAAGAACTGTCAGCAATGGCAGGAGATGGATTTGCAGATACTGTTGAGACCTCAGAAAGCTTTGTGGGTGGAGAGTGCCGGTGTCGAGCTGAGAGTGAGGAGCTGTCGACGTTTTCACACGGTACATGTGCACTTAAGGTTGAAGAAAAAGCCATGCGGCCTGGATGGGTTAGCACGTCTGGGTCTCTGCAGGAGATCGCTGGAAGACAACATAACTGTCATGCACGTGTCATGTGATACATCTTGGACCGCGTTTTTGTACTGTAACCTGTATTCTTGAAATATTCCCCTGAGGGCTTTTGTTTCAATTTTTTTGTTGTCGTTTTGTTTTCGTTTTGGTTTTTTTTGCAGTGGAAAAACTGTTCAATGGAACCAAATTCTTTTATACGTGAAAAATGTGAGCAACGTTGTTTGAAATAATAACGTCCTTGATGAAACGCAGAATGGGTCCTGGACTTAGTGAAGTGCAGAGTTTTGAAACGCGGTCCCGGTCCCGCATTTTAAACCGTGTGGTTACTGACACGCATCTTCACCTCCACATACGAGTCAATCGTCAGAAGAAGAACAGCCTTGTGCAATACACCTGTCAGAAACTCGGATGATCCGCTCATGATGTGAATAGAGATGTAGAATACACACAAGCACATTCTCTTGTCTTTTTATTCTACATGGAAAATTCCTGGTCTGTTTGTTCTTCATATTAATATACCAGCCAATGTTTTACAGTGATTTTAAGAAGTAATAAAAAAAAAAATCAAATAAAGAAAAGGAAGAAAAAAAAAACATTTTGTAAGATTCTGTATTTTGCAAAGTACTTAAATGTTTATACAATACTTTTGGGTTGGAGAACCATGGGTAGAGCTTGGACATTCTGTGAAACGTCTTCTGGTTTCCTGTCTAACAGCAGAACTATGGGTTTGGTTGGTCTGTATAGTTTCTTTTTAAAGTATTTATTTTAAGGGGCCATTATGTAAGCTTTACTGAATTGATGGCGCAAACATTTTAATATGTTGATTGATGATTGCTTGTTGTCAATTTCCTAATTTGAAATTAAATGCTATATAGAACACATCTGCTGTGTTTTTTTATACAAATTTCTCTCCTTAAATCTTTCACTGCACTCTGCCACTGCATCTAACTCACTCTGAGCAAATGTACTGATTATATGTAGGGGAGTTCTGTTGCTAATCAACAGATCTCAGGTGTTAAGTAAGCACTAGCAATGCTCAACGTGATCCTACTCAAACAGAACCTTCTCTAAAGACTTCTGTGAAGTTCCCTCCTTCCCTCAACGCTTCTAAGCTTTTCCGAGCAGTTTGTCGACGAGCCGTTCCACCATTGTGTTTCTCACCAATCTTGTTCCTGTGCTGACGTCGAACTGACTTCTCTTCTTCTGGAGAAGGGAGTCTTGCATGACAGGGAGACGTTAAGCCTCCTCTCCCTGTCGCTTGAGTCTGTGCTGACGCCTCCAGGATTGGGGAGAACAAGGGGGGGAAGAGGTGAGGGTGGGGGTGGGGTGGAAGAGGAAGTGAGGGAGACATTTGCACTGCTTTGATGTGATGCCAAGGAGTTCGCCAGCCCTCAGTTTGAATGATGTTGAATGCAGGGTTTAGGGAAGGGAAACCTGCTTTTGCCTCAAACAATGTCCGAACCGAAATGTCAGGAAAAGATTTCCTCTGTGCTAAGTGTTGACTAGCCACAAAGTGCATAGCATAGCATCTCATGTTGCATTTCTATATTTTGTGAGGATATTCATCACTAATATGTGTAAGAAACGTTCCCCCAAAATGTTCAGCTTTTGACAGTTAACCTTAGTTTATTGATGTGATTTTTGGGTGAATTTAGAATCAGTCTAAGACGTTGTAGTTCATTTATTTCTCTCATTTTGACCCAAGTAGAAGCAGCAGTACACTATTTCCACAGACGCACTTTACTGCATACTTTAGGTATTACCAGTGTTTTTGTTTTTAAATACAAGCACATTTTTCACTCGACTTGACCAAACAGTTTATTTCTTCTGTGGGTGTTGAGTGGGGCCCCTTCATCTCTGGGAGGGGTCTCCCCCAGGCCAAGCTAGGACACTTCCCTCTCTGTCCCCCAGACTTAAGTTTTTCCACTGTCTATCTTAGGAGCTAAAGTGAAGCATAATAACCCAAAGAACCACACGGACGGCCTAAAAGTTTCCTGGCACAGGGGGTTCAAACAGCAGCCCTCGTGCAGCTCTGGAGAGGGCATGAAAATAGTAACAGCTAATTACATGTTAGCTTTGCGTTTCCAATGCGGAGCGAGGGCAGTGATCACGTGCATCGACCCCACCCCACCCACCCCCCCCATGACCACACCCCACACCCCACCCACCCCCCCCATGACCACACCCCACACCCCACCCTCCCACCCCCGGGTTCAGGGTACAGTCTTGCCCTTCGACATGACCCTCTTTCACAGGCCACATTAGTAGGTCAATGAACAGCCAGGAAGGTACTCACCCACCTGTATTCGCAAACACACATACAGTACGTGTGCAAACCACACACACGCAACCTTCAGTCAACACGAGCAGACAAAGGATGAGTAGAAGAGAGACGGTTTGGCAGCTGGGTCACACGAGGAGGAGGAGGAGGGAGGGAGGGAGGACCCAACCCAAAAGGCTTTCCTCTCCCATAAAACACATCAAAGAGAGCCGAGTGTGGTTAACATGACGGTGCCATGCTGTCGTCCCTCATGTTGAAGTCAAACACAACATTAATGACCAAGGAGGGCTGGGTGTGTTGGTCGCCCTGCTTGTCCTTCAGGGGGAGTCTCTGGGTAGAACATGTCCCCTGAGCGATCAACATCTGATCTGTGTAGACAGCCCAGCTAGGCCCAGCTCAGACCAGCCTAGCCAGACCTAGCCCAGTCCAGCCAGGCCCAGGCCCAGCCCAGCCCAGCCAGATCCAGCCAGATCCAGCCCAACCCAAGCGAGCCCAGCCCAGCCAGATCCAGCCAGATCCAGCTTAGCCCAGCCCAACCCAGCCAGGCCCAGCCCAGCCCAGACAGATCCAGCCCATGCCAGCCAGGCCAAGTCCAGCCCAGCCCAGCCAGACCCAGCTCAGCTCAGCCCAGCCAGGTCCAGCCCCCTCTCCCACCTCCACCAGACCTCCTGACCAACAACCTGCCTCTCTCACTGCCTCTCAGAACCACCTGATCCAACACCGTTTCTGCTCATCCAACGAGTGGCCATTATACTTCCAGGCCATTAAAGATGGCATATTCTAAAAACACATACAGTTACCCTACGGTACATCACAAAGAATATTCAGGCGTTCTTTATTATTCATTGACCTTGGCGTTTAAACCTTCCTTCTGAGGTGTTTGAGCTGTGATGTGGAGTGTGGTGGCTGACTTGAGGCATTAGTGCCGGCTGTTCCTCAAAGGCAGATCAGATCCCAGATCAGATCCCTCATTCTCTTTGCATCTGTAGCAGCGTAGCCAGGAGGACCAGAATAGACTGCTCATTCCCTCTGGTTTAATCTTATGCCACGTTAAACCACACGCATCCCTAACTTTACCCTTCACTACGGAGATCCCTCGTGATGTTGTTTCCGTGGCAGCCAAGCAGCAGAAGTAAACACAACCTTCAATCCCACAGACACAAAGTAAGACCGATTCCTCCTTGTACTTAGTCATCCAGGTGTTCCTGCTCACAGCTTCATCATCATCTTTGATGGCAAACCAGACTGCCTGATCTTATCCAGAGGAACTATTGGGGACATGAGAAGGTCTCTGCTCGGACCACTGAACCCCCTGATCATGGTCATGGCCGTGCCTGGCCACACACTCTCCGATGACCTTACCATCTGCACTTCTCTGTCTTGGGGGAGTCCGGGTAGGAGGTCGGGGGGGGGGGCCTGGAGATGGGAGACGGGATGGTTAAATCTTTTAGGCCGCCAGGCTCCCTGGATGTGGGCGTGGAGAACAGTAGTCTCTGAGCTATTGATCTCCCTTGTGACTCACCAGCAGCCAATGAGAGGCTGAAGGGCTCTCGAATGAAGTCAGCGGAGCAGGACCAGAGGCAGTGACCTGGAGCCAGAGGCCAAGGCCTGCATGACTGCCTCTGACCCAGCACCAGCACAGGCTGCCCAGGCTGGATCAAGGACGGGTCTGCTATACTCATGGGGGTGGAGGTGGGAGTGGGGATGGAGGTGGAGGTGGGGGTGGAGGTGGAGGTGGGGGTGGAGGTGGGGGTGGAGGTGGGAGTGGGGATGGAGGTGGGGGTGGAGGTGGGAGTGGAGGTAGAGGTGGGAGTGGGGATGGAGGTGGGGGTGGAGGTGGGAGTGGGAATGGAGGTGGAGGTGGGGATGGAGGTGGAGGTGGGGGTGGAGGTGGGGGTGGAGGTGGGGGTGTAGGTGGGAGTGGGAATGGAGGTGGGGGTGGAGGTGGGAGTGGAGGTAGAGGTGGGAGTGGGGATGGAGGTGGGAGTGGGGATGGAGGTGGGGGTGGAGGTGGGAGTGGAGGTAGAGGTGGGAGTGGGGGTGGAGGTAAGGAAAGCACTTATCCTTCCTATCTACACTCACACGTCAATGAATTCTCCTGCTGATCGCCATAAATAAGGTACCAGTTGTGTTCTTGCAGCTGCAGCATCAGAAAGCATAGGGATTCATCTGGATGATGAACTAACGTTAAACCAGCATCGGACAAAATGCTGGTGTGTCCTGACAGGAGCAGGAAAGTGTTGAGTTCTCCATGTTGTTATATTGGAATTATTTGTGGAGGAAGCTCATGTGAGTGGCGGGAAAACATGCAAACTTCACACGAAAAGGCGTTCCTGAGAAAGGCTTATTAAAGTGTGTGGCTAGCCCAGTGGGATTATCATCCATGGAATGTTTATTAGTGCAAATTTTCTCCTCTTTTATTGCGATTTCTTTGTGTATTTTTCAGGACTATCTGCATTCCAAAATATTGGGATAGGAAATCTACCTGGGTGGAATATTGCGGGGTAGTTATTATCCATGTGCCAGCGTCTCACATAGCTGTCCTCTTGACCTCATACCAAAGTGTTATGTTTAAGATTACTGCAGTTCTCGGCCTAGTTGGACACGCTAACACAAATGACTTGTGTTCCTCCTTTCTCACTTGCTCTCTAAGAAAACAAAGGCACGACACACACTGTGTGTGAACAAGACCTGTTTTGCCTGCCCATGCGAAGTGGATTAGGAACGCTCAGATACTAGGAGTTTAGATTAGATTAGATTAGATTCAACTTTAATGTCATTACACAGGTACAAGTACAGGGTAACGAAATACAGTTAGCATCCAACCAGAAGTGCAAAACAGTTATTACAACAGAATATAATAAATATAAGTATACTCAGAATATACACAGTATGAACAGTATAATCAGAATATACAGGGTATGTACAGATTAAAGTGATTTAAGACAAATGTACAGCTGTGTAGTACAAGATGCTACAGTATTAGTTACTTTGAGCGCAGAAAAATCCTTGTAAAAGGTGCCCCTCAGGATTGCTCTTTCTTTTTACTCATCTCCACCTCCTTTCTCTCCCTCCTGCGTACTGGCCCGAAAAACCAGTATTTCAGATTCAGAATACTTTATTTATCCCGGGGGAAACTCCTTCGCAGCAACGGCACACAGTCTCGCAAAAGCACACAAGGTTAAGGGTGTGAGGTAAAAGATTAGAAAAGTGCACACAGGGATAGAGGGGTGGGAGCAAAAAAAAACGGTCGGTGAATCCACACAAGGCGGGGGGGGGGGGCGGGGGGGGGGGGGGTGGGGGCAGAGGCTTGGATAAATGATTATGTACAGACTATGCAATTACAATTATACAAGTATTGGTCTCCGTTTGCACCTCTGTGAGAATTTCCCAGAGGCTTGAACCCAAACGAGCCCAGGACCGTGTGACTGTGTGGTGACTCTGGGATGTGGGTTTGAAGACAGGAGAGGAGGGGCAGCTCTGGTTCCACAGCGTCGTGCTGAGTTGATCGTGAAAATGATTCATGGTGTTGGGCTCGTTTTGAAATCAGCTATCTAAGTAAGCGAAGGCGTGTTATGTTTATGACCAACCAATATCCATTCATCAGCTGTAGACAGCCTCTCTCATTTCAGATGTCACCATTTTAATCAGTAAAAAATTTAATTTAATGCTGTAAAGTTAGTCAGAAATAAGAGATCTGAACACGTTGGGAGTCTCGTATCAGGGAGCACAGGAAAATCCATTTCGTGAGGCAGAAAAAAAATGAGCAGCTTAAAAGGAAAGGTTTGTCAGTGAGCTGTTGACAGACAGGCTGTCTCTGAGTCTGTACGTCCTTACAGTACATGTGTGCCAATGCCAGGTCACGTATTCAAGCCTGTATTTCAAGCCTGTGCGAGTCAGGGAGGACTAGATTACTGAAACTCAAGAGAGCCTCTGTCTCTGCAGAGAGGCTGGCAGAGTGGAGCTGTCAGCCCCAAACGGACTCAGCACAGCTTGGATAGAGGCAGCTGCATGACTGTCAGGACCACCACGAGATCGGTGGGAGCCTTCCAGCTCCTCCCGCAAATAGGGTGACAGGCGAAGCTGGCTCCCTAAAAAATACAGAACTCACAGAATGAATAATAGCTTCAGGCCAAGCTATCAAATGTATTCTACCGGAACAGACTGTATGAAGAAGAAGAAAAAAAAAAACGAACTAGGTCTAGATAGTGGGATTGAATTTCATTGAATTCTTGCACTGCATTGCTACTTTTCCAACCCAGCAGTCAAGCACCTAATGGGGGCTCGTGGAAAATAATCTCTCTAGTGCCGCTGCCTCCATGCTGGCTGTGTGATTAAAACCCTCCTCCATGTTAAACAGACGGCCATTCCTCTTGGCCAGGGACTGCAAGGGGTCAGCGGGGAGCCATCTTACATTCGGGGGGGGGGGGGGGGGGGGGGAGAGCTTTTGAGGGAGCGCGCTAAACTGGAGCTTGACATTGAGATGAGAGGCAAGGGGTGGTGAGGTAGGGAGAGGTAGGGGGAGATGGACGAGGGTGGAGGGGGTGGAGGAGGTGGGGGGGGGCTTGGATGAGGGATGTTGAGTGTCCCTGCTGCACACCAGTTCAGCGGGAGAGTGTGTTGAGCTGGAGATGTCGGAGGGTGTAGTGGCTCTCGGGGAACCTCTTGAGCGACCTGACCTGTTTCTGAGCCAGTGTGTGTGTGTTTAATGCGGCTCACGGCTGTTTGCTGTGACGTGCCTGGGAAGACCTTGGATTGCTCATTCACCAGCATCAGTCTGTGTGTGTGTGTGTGTGTATGTATAATCTGCATGTTTGGGTTTTACCAATGTCACGCTAGACTCCAAATCTCTTGTGGAAGAAGTTTAATCTTGACAGCAGCCTTTAGCCCCAAAGAGAAGGGTGTGGTTGTGACCTTCCAAACTACTGTATAATCTGTCTTCCAACCTACTGTGTAATCTCTCTTCATGGGACAAGCCACATGGCAGATACCATGTGTGAGGAGAGACAAGAAAAAAAGGATATTTGACTCCCCAAATATGAAACATGTATGGGTTTCATATTTAAACCTGTATCAAATAGTAATGTGTGTCTGAAAACACGAGTGCTATCTCATGTCTCTGTCCATTACTGTGTACCTGTAATCCTGGAGACAGACCTTTAGTCTAATCAGTCAATTAAGGTCAAGTGCTGCAGACAGACGGCAGCGTTGCCAAGACACCACGGGTGCCCCTGTCCTCAACACAACCTAGACACACCCGCTGGCAACCCTGTTAAACACCGCTGAATCCCTGCGCTTCTCGCCCTCCAATTAATCGTCAGGGGACTGACTCACCAACCGCACACACTGGAGTCTGGCTCGGCGCTAATTCCTAGTGTTGTCATTCTAAGGGATTGGCACACTGCAGTCAACTGCATTACACTCTGTCTGCCGAGCGCGAGCCAATCCTATTACATTCACTTTCATCGTAACCAAAACATCTAGATTCGATTCCCCCTGCCGGATCCTGTCACGCACGCGGGACCCGGAGGCGAAGGCGTTCAGAGGAGGTAGTTGTGTTTACAGTAACGTGGAGCGTCGATAAGACGCTGCTCCACACGGTGTGGATGACTGCTGGATGCTTCCCTCTCCCTTCTGCTGGGAACTGAGCCAGGCGGGGCCACAGTACTGCTGCATCTGAGAGCTACATCATACCTGTTCTCTCTGCCTTAATCACTGTCTTTCCACTTAATCCACAGAAATGGTTTGGTTTTTCGGCCGGCGCCCAGACAAAGGGGGTCGGTCTGACCCCATCTGTTGAAAAGTCTTTTATTGGCTTGGAGGGAACACACAAAGGAAGGATGTTTGATTTAGGTTCGGTGGCAGAAAAAAAAAAGAAGAAGAAAAAAAAGAGGAAGAAACCAGAAACGTAGACGAGAGGGAAAATCTTGACCAGATGGTCAGAGTAAGATTATCTTCTAAACGGGGTGTGTCGGTCTTTCTGAGTACAATGACAGCACAGTCATTAGGAGATGTAGCGTCGTATGTAGATACAACAAAAGGAATGACAAGAGGAGAGACTCCCTCAGCCCCACTCACTGCCAGAGAATGAACATATTCTTCTTCTCAAAAAAAGAATATATACATTAATCATTTATTTTGCAGAGACAGTGCACACCAATCATCAGCAAAACTGTAAGCGAGCCAGAGTTATCCAGGTATTACCTGATGGCCTGTATGCACATACGCCCATCTGTTTGTGTGGATGTGTGTGTGTGGATGTGTTGTTGTGTATGTGTGGCTATGGATGTGTGTGACTGCGTGGATTTGTGTGGCTGTGTGTGTGGATGGGTGTGTGTGTGGCTGTGTGTGTGGATGGGTGTGTGTGTGGCTGTGTGTGTGGCTGTGTGTGTGGATGGGTGTGTGTGTGGCTGTGTGTGTGGCTGTGTGTGTAGATGGGTGTGTGTGTGGCTGTGTGTGTGGATGGGTGTGTTTGTGGCTGTGTGTGTGGATGGGTGTGTGGCTGTGTGTGTGGATGGGTGTGTGTGTGGCTGAGTGTGTGGATGGGTGTGTGTGTGGCTGTGTGTGTGGATGGGTGTGTGTGTGGCTGTGTGTGTGGATGGGTGTGTTTGTGGCTATGTGTGTGGCTGTGTGTGTGGATGGGTGTGTGTGTGGCTGTGTGTGTGGATGGGTGTGTGTGTGGCTGTGTGTGTGGATGGGTGTGTGTGTGGCTGTGTGTGTGGATGGGTGTGTGTGTGGCTGAGTGTGTGGATGGGTGTGTGTTTGGCTGTGTGTGTGGATGGGTGTGTGTGTGGCTGTGTGTGTGGATGGGTGTGTTTGTGGCTGTGTGTGTGGCTGAGTGTGTGGATGGGTGTGTGTGGCTGTGTGTGTGGATGGGTGTGTGTGTGGATGGGTCTGTGTGTGGCTGTGTGTGTGGATGGGTGTGTGTGTGGCTGTGTGTGTGGATGGGTGTGTGTGTGGCTGTGTGTGTGGATGGGTGTGTGTGTGGCTGTGTGTGTGTGTGGATGGGTGTGTGTGTGGCTGTGTGTGTAGATGGGTGTGTGTGTGGCTGTGTGTAGCAGGGAGTGGCTGCTGCAGTAATAGTTATGTGTGTTTTGATCTCCCTCTCAGACCCCGCTGTATTGAAACACGGCACCGCCCACACTTGTCTTCAGCAGTTTTCCCACATCTGTGTCATGGCTCGAATATCACCCCCACCCCCACCTCCACCCCCACCTCCACCCCCACCTCCACCCCCACCCACCAGGCAGCAATCTCAGCCACAGGCGCCCAGCCCAGCTCAAGCCTTACTCACATCCGACTCAAAAGTTTGTCTAATCTCCTGTCATCGCAGACCAAACTCAAATCCAAAATAGAATCTTCCAGAGAAAGATACGTGATTATAATAAATGTTCAGGGGGCTTGGGGGGGGTAATACAAAAAAGACTTTCAGTCTGAATTTAGAGATGGATTCGGTTCAAAGAAATCATTGAACGTAAAACATCTTCAGAAACAAGGAATAGATATATGTGCTGGAGTACTCTGAAACCTCCAACTATTTATCTAAACACATTTCAGTTTGTCCTAATGTGAAGCCAGTTTCCGGATCCTTCTATAGCTAGTCCTGCTTCCTGGGGCGATTCTGTCGACCACTTGTGATTTTGACTGGCTGAAAGAGGGAACGGCTAGTGTACAACCCAGCAGCAGAGAAAAGGTAGAGCGGAGTGGTTGCCAGGGTGAATATACTCCATTGCACTAAAGCTGTTCTCTGATAGGCCGGGCCTGCTACTGAGGGAAAGGAATCCCACCAATTGGAAACAATTGGTGTTTTGTTGCCGGGCCAGGCTGTCCCAACACAAAGCTGACATTTATTGGCAAGAAGGTCGGCCTTCATTGGTGTTTTGTTGCCGGGCCAGGCTGTCCCAACACAAAGCTGACATTTATTGGCAAGAAGGTCGGCCTTCAGGTTTATAAAGGTGACACTTCAGAGAAGGACTCGCTATTGTGGCCCATTTGTTGAGCTCTTTACGCTGCAGCACTCTGCCAACCGCACGCTTGTCTTTTTACAATTGTTTAGCTTGTGCACTACTTTTTACATGAAGCTTTAATGAATTTGGTTCACTTCCTCAGCCGACTCCTCCATTCGTGACTGAATGGAAGAAAAAGACGCTCCTTTGCTTCAGGGTTAGGGTTATAATGCATTTTCAATGCTCCTGTATACCTCTTAAGTCTTCGCCAGTTTCCTCCATCTCCTGTTGCACAGCACTGTGCTCCCATGTATCAGAGTCCAGGACGCTGGACAGTCTGAACTGGGTGCTAACATTGACACCACTGCTCATTTCAGCCAATCAACAGAAGCCCAAAATGTGCTAACTGCTGCCAGCTGCCAGCATCATTAATCTGATTATTAAATGTGTGAGCCTGCACAGTCTGCGGTACTGTCGGGCGAATTGGGTAAAACGGGGCCCTCCAACGCCACACAAAAGAAGCTAATGTTAGCATCAAGACGAGATTGTGGCATTTAGTGCAGATTTAACTAGAGGAGCGGTCTAATTCAAACGCGCTCATGAAACGGATGCAAGCCACCCTTTCAAATAGCAACTTGCCTGCGTCGACTAAATCACGTCATGTTTTGGTTTGGAACGTTGGACCCAGGCGCCATTTACATGTTTTATTGAATGGTTGTCATGTCACAGACTGCGCCTTCCGTTTCAAGAACAAATAGGAGAACAACGACCCTTTTTGACTCCGTGCCTTTTGAAGGCAAGGCTAGCAAACCAGGAAAGCAACATTAGCGGAGGTTTTGCTGCCTGCATGTTCTTTCTTCTTCACGGTGTCTTTATTTGATCGCTGCGCATGGAAACCTTCAGACAGGGTTTACAGTCGGCTCCCACATGGGGTTTCCGAATCCCTACGCTGCTTCTTAGGGATTTTTATCGCGGTGTCATCTGCGCGTGCAGACTGACGTCAGACTAGCATCAAAGATTAGCATCAAAGATTAGCACCGCCAAAGATCTCATGTCTTTCGTTCCTCTCCCAGGCTCTCTTCCATCTTCTGATCGACAGGGAACGACACAGACATGACAATCAGCCAGGGAATCTCAATCCTCAAAGGTCTTGTCGTTTTCTCTTGTTTTGTTTTTTTACGTGATTACTTTTAACGTGATAATCATCTGTAGTCACGATGACAGGCGTCCTCATGCACGCTTTAATTGACTTTAATTTGAGTGTTTTTATATTTCAGATCAACATGACAGAGGCCATTGAGGCGTGCTCTGGTAGAACGTGGCATCAGAGCATCCTCATGTCGTCCGTGAGGTCTGGATCTCAAACTGACAGCCAGTAATCGTCAGCTGGGCGTCAGTAATTGAATTTGGCAGACAGGCTTAGACAAAGGGCTCTAATTGCATTACTCTGTTGGACCATGACAACAATAGGCCGACTGAAATCCGCCCCCTTGGCTTTGCTAATTGCGTATGTAAATTAACAGTATTTGGCCTTAACGAGGGGGGAGAGTTAATGTCAAACAGGGACGCCAATCGGATAACTCAGACCTTTCTCTGGTGCTTAACATGCTGCAGGAGCGCCATCCAGAAAAGTCATTTGTGTTTAAATGGGTCTGATTTCCCACATAACATCACCATGTTTTCGAAAGCCAGCGACGATTTTATGGGCTTCATCAAAGCGAGATTTACCGAGCTAATCCGAACGTCTCAGGTTTAACAGCTTCAGCGCATCTTCAAGCTGCGCGTCACGCTGCGGTGGAGGGTCGATGGGAAGCATGAAGGAGGTCACATCTCCAGTTCTTCCCAAGAGTTCTTCCTTCTTTTTTTTCCCCTCCCTCCCCCCTTATCCTCCATCTCCCTGCTGTGGAGCCGACAGAGACACAGCACATCTGGAGCCGAGGCTGCAAGGGGCCGAGGCTGTAAGGGGCACACACACACGTGTAGAAGCTTACGCACACGCGCTGCTCTAAAGTGACTGGTCGAGTTGCTTTTACTGTTGCTTTTATACATGTTCGCTATGCATGACTAAAGCAGTTTTTAGATTTTGTCTGGAACATTTTCGTTCACCCAATGGCCAATTTTTATATAAGCAATAAAACACACAGTCTCTCCCATCCCCTCTACCCCCTACCCCACCCCCTACCCCACCCCCTACCCCACCCCCTACCCAACCCCCTACCCCACCAGAAGTGCTCTTTTGAAAGCTGCTTAGTTTAATCCAGAGAAGTTAAGAAAAGCAGATACCATTCCTCTGTCTCTGGGGCTACTCAGACCCACGTGCGTCTTAATTGTTCGCAGCTTTTATAATCCATTCCTGTTCCCCATATGGGATCTGATCCAGGGTCTGCTCCAGATTAACATGCAGCCATGTGAACCTTCAATAGCACAGGCTGGATCTGAGTGTTCAACACCCTTGTCTGAATGGACTGAAACCTCCGTCTCTCTCTCTCTCTCTCTCTCTCTCTCTCTCTCTCTCTCTGTCTCTCTCTCTCCGTCTATCTCCGTCTCTCTCTCTCTCTCTCTCTCTCTCTCTCTGAGCTGATGAATTAGAACAGAAGTTTTTTTGGGGGGGGCTTCTGAGGTGAAAGGATGTTAATCGTTTATAAATAGACACTTGCAGAAGCTTCCAGACGACACTCCACTGAATCCAAGCAATAAAAGGGTGTCCCGCTGGTAGAGCGCCATGCCTCGGCCTCTTTTGAGTTACAAGAGCAATTACCTTAAGAGGAGAGTCGTTGCCTGATGGGGTAGGAAACGCACAATGAGGAAGATGTGTCTCGCATGTGCCACAAACTCTTCAGGACCACAGATACGGTCCCCCACCCAACCGAACTCAAGCTGAGCACACAGCAAAAGCCACAACAAGGTGAAGAACCCCCCTCCACCCTTGTCATTTTTGCTAAATGTGCCTGTGGTAGAGCAGCGGACAGACTCTAGGCTCTGCAGAGTGGTCCCTCTGGGGCCTGGGGTTTATGGGTCTGGGGTGTTGGGCCCTGGAGGAGACCCTGCTGGGGGAGGAGTGGGATAGAGAAGAGACAGGGCAGTTAAGCAGCGGTGCTCCAGGCTGATGAGGCACCAGGGAGCCCTCCATCATCACCACGGCTCCCTGTCCTGTTGTGTCTCTGCCTGGGCTCCTCGTGTCAGGTTTCAGGCACATGGAGAACCTTATCCGTGATGCTAACAGGGTGTCGTCCCCCTCAGCACACCAACAGAACGCAGTGACACCAGCCGGTCTCCCAGTGCCCGGAGGTCTTGTTTTGTTTTCTCTACAAACACAAGCTCCATTTAAGACTTGTTGCTGCAAGACAGTCAAGGTTTACTACAGCTGACACTCGTGTCATAAAGTCAGTTAACAGGTTGAGGAATGTGACCGGAATGTCACTCGTGACGACGTGTTATTCCGTTCGGGGTAAACAGCTCTAATTGATAGCATTTTAGTTTTCCCTGTGCGGCTCTTCATTCGGTTTGTGTCAAAACTCCACCAAGCTTCCAGCTGCGGATATCAGGAGAGGTTGAAACTCCTCATTGTGTTCCTGCTAGTTAAGTATAAAATCCCATCTGTTTCCTGTCCTGTAACAGGCCTGGTCGGCCCCTCTGTATCAACAACACTCCCTCTCCTCCCGCCTAATTGAATAACACTCAAGTGTCCTCCTCCCATTCCCGAGCGAGCTGCCATCGACACAGCTAGGGAGGCGAGAGAGGTTACGGAGAGATAAGCGCTCCGACACGTTACTACATTACTCGAGCGCGTACATCATCAGTTGATTTTAGAGTCGGGGTGGGAAGGGGGGGGGAGGATGAGAGGTGCTAGGGTGTGTCCGCCAACCTTGGGACTCTTCCCAGGAACATAATCACTCGTTCTGCATTCCCGCAATGACCTCAGCGTCCCTCATCTCGGCCAGCTCACCTTGATTTCCACATTCCATCCAGGTGGACTCAGACTTTGGAAGCAGGCAAACAGTCAAACATTAAACCATGTCGAACAACGGGGGAGGGGAGTCGGGACATTGCTCACCAGTGTCACCCTGAGAACAATTCCCGGCACACCATGACGTCAGTGACTACCTCACCTGTATACGGGCGCTCGTCACGAGGCCCCTTCACGTTCTCAGGCAAATTCTACGAGTATAAGAGAGTCGGATGGCTTAGCAGGTTAAGGCCTCATGATCGGAAGGTTGTGAGTTCAAACACTGGCTGTTGCTATCCGACGTTGTGTCCTTGGGCAAGGCACTTCACCCTACTTGCCTCAGGGGGAATGTCCCTGTACTTAATGTAAGTTGCTTTGGATAAAAGTGTCTGCTAAATGAGGAATTGCTATTATTATTATAAGTCCCCCCACTTTACCGGGGGAACCTTGAAGTCAAATGACGGGTGGAACAGACAGGAGTCCTGCTGAGTTCCAACCAGGCGCAGCCACCTGTTCCCTGGGTTCCTCAGCCTGCGTGGGAGAACCCTTTGTGGTCTGACCCAAGTAGCACTAGGTGTTCAATTTCATGCCGTAATCAGTGTGCAGCTCAGCCCTGCCCAGTCTTAGCCTTGGGGACCTGCTGTGGTGGAGGACGCTGTGGTGTGAATGCTGTAACCCTGATCACGTTGAGAAAGACACTGTGACTCCACAATGCTATCATTAACACACAGAGAGAAGGGCAGCATTCATAGAGGAAGAAGAGAAGAAGAAGGAGGGAGAAAAGATGAGAGAGTGAGAGAACAGACACCTTGGTGTGCAATTATATCAGGCAGCCTGCTCGCGTCACCCCTGTAATCAGTGGCAGAATGAGATGGCAATGTGGTGATCTCACCTGAGGCCGAGCACATTCAGCTTCCCCAGCCGGCGCAGAGTCTCTCCGTCACGGGTCTCTGCCTACACGCACCCCAGCCTTCTAGCCCTGCATCTCCGCGCTGAATGCATAATGATAGACTTGCTCACATAACGCCTGCTCCGAAAAAGATAATGATGCGTAATGCGGAGTCGTGACTGGCACCTCTGCCGAGGACGTATGGAAAGATTCTGTTCCAGAGAGGGGGGGGGGGGGGGGGGGGGGCGGCGGAAGTTCTTCCCCCCACCGGTGGGTAATAACACGAGCACGTCTGCCTCCGCTTGTCAGGCCCCGATCCGCCCCGAAGTCTATCCGGCGTTCAGAGCAAAGGGGGGGGGGGGGGGGGGGGGGGGGATGTGTGGGAGGACACAGATAGCTGGCAAGATGGCGTGGGACACTGGGAGATTTGTAATGACTGACTCAAACGTTATCTTTAGACCCGACACGTGGAGTGGGGGGCGGGGGGAGTCGGGGGGGGGGGAGTGTGGGGGGGGGGGGGGGGGGGGGACGGGGGGAGTGGGGGGGGGGATGGGTGAGGTCACTTTCTTTTCGCTCACATTTACTTCTGCAACAATGGGGTGGTTTCAGGCTCTGTTCAGCATGAGGAGGGGAGGGGCTGGTTTATTGATCCCGAAGTTGATTATTGACGCACGCCTTCATCGTTCCACAGTCGCAGTTTGCGGTACAGAGGCTAAGAATTGTTGGGCTGCAATTAAATCAAATTAAATCAGCCAGTCACCCCATTGGTGCTCTGTAACTATGGTAATTTTTTGGTTACATTGGTGCTCTGTAACAGCTAGTATTTTTTTTATTTTATTAATGCGCATCTTCTCACTCTTCTTAAAGGATATTGTTACATCTTACACTGGGAATGGAATTAAAATCGAAATATCAGTGTTTTAATCAGAAGGTCTCGGTCCCTTAATGACATCCTGGAGGGATATCAAAAAGTTCCATTTCCTGGGCGAAACAAAGCTTTTTACATAGATTCATTTCTGTAACTAGCTGGTGGTTTTCAGTTAAGATGTCCCTGGAGGGGAAGAACATTACGGATCAAGAGCAAAACGGCATCGTAAACAGGGTAAAATTACATAAATATATCCACAGTTAATCTGCGTGTCTGTGTCTGTGTGCAGTACATGAAATTGAGGGAGAATTCTGTGTAATGGCACAACCCAGTACAGTCAATTGTCCTGCAAGCATATTTTCAATCACCGATCTAAAATGGAAAGTATTCGCCTTTTTATGGATTTACAGTATAAAGGCCGAATGGTCTGACAGGGTGGATCATTCTGGAAGCTTCAGTTACTGTGAAAGGGAATGTGATACCTTTCACAACACCCTTTACTACCATCTTACATGGTTGTGTTCTCAACAGCCTTCTTTGTGTTTCTCTCATTCATGTCGACCTTCTTGTAGGTTTCTTCACACGAGAATCTGGAATCATCTGGAATCATCCTCAGTCTAAAGGCGCAGATGAAGGCAGTTTTCGGGTTTCCAACCTCAACCCAGAAGACAATGATCCTGCAGACGAGGTTACGGAGGAAGCAGTCAACCACTCTGGTCCCCTGCGTTCCCCTTTACAGCTTAGCGGTCAACTAGATGAGTAAAACGTCAGGAGGATTTGAGAAATTAGGTAATAACGCTACAAATGGCCTTGAGCAGGCATAAATCGCAGATGGGGCGGAGCCTCCCGCTCAGAGTAAGGCCTTAGACAGACAGCAAAGGATGACAGATTCAGGGTTGCGGGGTCATGACCTGTCTTCATGCGCCTTGTGGGCCACAGAGGAAATAAAGATGGATGAAGGGTGGAGAGGTGACTCAGTGCTCTGCACCTCCCACCAATTCCTCCAACCAGCGGCCCATCTCCTCCATGTTTACAATGAGACAGGTCTAGTATGACGACCAGGCCTCCTCCACACAGTGCCATATTAACACCTACATTGCACCAACAGTACCAGCAGCTCCCCGTAAGCAGGAGGATCTGCCCAAGAACCTGTGGAGGACGGATGTCTGTCTCTCAGTTAAAATAAATGGGGGAGCGGGGGGGGGGGGGGGGGGGGGGGAGTTTCTTGAGCGAGCCATGTTTGAACTATCCTTCTGGAGGAGGAAGAGGAGGAGCAGCAACTGAAGATCTTCGTCTCTGCAGCCTGTCGGTGGATTGATTTCATTATCCTGCAGATGGACGGAGTGCTTTGTCAACAACGGCCCCTTTCCTGCAGGCGGGGGGTGGGGGTCCTGACCTTTCACCCTGACAGGACGCCCCTTCTGGGAGGTAGGCTCCCTGCTGCTGCCTTGCCACTGTTTGGACAACATGAGGAACGGTCCCGTGACCAGGGAGAATGACCATCTGTCTTCACGACACACTGGCCTTCTATCCTGCTAGCCGGTCAAACACTTTGCTGGAAAGCCCTGCTGAATCTGGACTCTGGATCTGATTCTGCAGAGCTTCACAACATCTGCCACAAGCAGGTCAGACATATGTAACAACAGACCAGAGGTCGTGTCACTGTAATCCTAGATCCTAGCTGTGGATGAAGCCATTACATTTCCATTTAGCGGACGCTCTTATCCAGAGCGACTTACAGCAAGTACAGGGACATTCCCCCCTGAGGCAAGTAGGGTGAAGTGCCTTGCCCAAGGACACAACGTCATGCTGACACAGCCGGGGTTCGAACCAGGTACGTCCTGATCACTAGCCCAACTCCCTAACCAAGTACGCTGAGTAGTAGCGAGTCATTTCTGATGATTTACCTGACCATGGCTCTCTAATGTACAGGTGACATATTCAATGCACTTTCAGGACAGGAAGAAACAGAGCCCCTGTGGGTAGTTACCTCCCCTCCCCTGCCTGTGATATACGCACTGGAATCACAGCAAATCTTATTAAGACGGGCCCAGGACACCAACGTTCCACGTAGAACCCACAGAACACGATAACTTTCTTTCTCCCCGTCTTGAGATGCCTGATGAACTTCATCATATTTTGCTTCAACAAATATCCCATCCCTCCACAACCTGGTTGACGCTAATGGATTCATTACGCATCGCTAACCCCTCCAACTAATTCCTCGTGTGCAGGGAGCCGCACCAGAGAGGTCTCCTCATTGTTGGTGATTCATAGCCTGGCTGTGGTTATGCCCCCAGAGAGTGTACTTTGATAATCTGTGTGTGTATTAGGGGACGAGTGTGAGCAGACAGACAGCATTCCCTGAGCACCACTTCACATGCACTTGGATAGAGTGGAGCAGCAGCTCCCGGAGAACCAAGCAGACGCGACGAAAAAAAGGGTTAGCTAAGCGTCGGTAGCTAGTGTTTACACCTAATCCTATGAGCTGTGACAAGACGCCCGTTAGCGCTTTATTTGGGGATCCGTCAACGTTTTTGTACCGTTCCTGAAAGGTTTTCCGCACCCGACTTATGTCAGCGAGCAAGCGGTGCTGAATAATTGAGGTGGGCAGGGTTGATACTAGTGGGTGAAGAGGGAGCTGTGTGCTTGGTTGAACCGAAACACAGACATAAGCAAAGTTGAGAGTTGTCACTGAAGCCCACATCGAAGGTTACTACATAATCTTCAGCACTGAAAGACCAGCTGTGGACACATTCACTGTAGCTTCCATCAGAGCACAGCAAGTTAGCGTTAGCTTAGCATTCACGTCCCCTTCACCGCTACTGTTTCAGTCTTTATAAACCTCCATACCAGCGTTGCATACTGGGTTAATTTCAAACAAAATCTGGTTTTAAGAGCAACCTCAGCACTTCCCTTTCACATTTGGGATCAGCATTTTTTCCACCACATATTATATTACTGTCCCCCCCCCCCCCCCCACCCCCCCCCCCCTTCTATTCTTTCTTAAACCGTGAGTTAGCCA